>JAOBRG010133325.1:22420-38492 GCA_027574985.1 Umimayanthus nakama | reverse complement strand
TTTAAAGTAAGTTGTTTTAGCTTGTGCAAAGATGCCTTTATTACATAAACTCATATATATACACACTCATGGGTATCTATAAACACATCATGAAGATCTAAACAAACTTACCGTCGTTTAGATGTGTAATTGAGTTTGTGGCCGATCTTGAATAGTTGCAAGGCGAGACTGAAGAAACGAGGTTAAAAGAAATGGAAGGAGCTGGATTGAAGACAGATTTAGAAGTGAAGGCATAAGACGAAAACGAGCTAATAGAGGTAGTTACAGTACGGTACTTCTGTGATAGACTTGGTGATGATGTTAAAAGGTTACTGTTTTGGACAGAGAAAGGAAGAACAGAAATGGAAAATGAAGGAGATGCAACATGCCACTGCATGGATTGCGATAACAGAAATGATTTTTTGTCGCCAAGTGACGACATGGTGTTTCTTAAATTTGATCTGTATGTGGAATGTGTATCAGGAAAAATAGGCCTGGTTACATTTTCTTGTGTAGGTAATGAGTGCGAAGTAAGAACAGGTTTTGGAGGCATGGGTAGTAAAGGTGTTGTAGAAATGTCAACGGAAGACACTTCAGAAGGTGACACTGTTGAACTAATGGTGACAAAATTGACTGATTTAAACAGAGAAACAGAGGGGAGCGCGGAACTACTGCTTTTGATTGTAAAAACAGAAGACGTAAACGTGGAAGATGACTTACTGATAGATGTTGCAGACGTTGATGATCGAGGAAGGGTTAAATGTTGCGAGAGCATAATGTCTTTCACAGAGGTGGAAGTTTGTGAGAATTTGAGATACTCCAAGGCTGTACTTAAGCTTATTGGTGTAATTGCAAAGAATGAGGCGGATGGCAATAACTTTACTGACGAGAACGGCAAAACGGATCTGCTGGTATCGAGTACAATTGCAGTTGTTAGTTTAGAATATTTTGTAACAGAGGTGGTAGAAAAAGTTGTTTTTAAGGGTATTAAAGTGGAGAGTTCAAAATAGCTGTTTAAGTTAAAAGTGTTTAAAGCGTTTACTAAATTAGGTACTAAAGTAGCGGGATTTAAAAGTTGAAATGGTCGTACGGAAGAAGATTTGACTGGCTTACCAGGAAGAAGGTTGGCGGAAGACATAACTTGTAAAAACAAACTAGAAGAGGGTGTAACAAGTCTGCTATAACTAAATGAACTGAAAAATGATGTGACAGAGTACGGAGAAGACAACAAATGTGGAAGATTTGTAAACGAAGGTGTAACGGTGACTTTGGCGTTAAACACACGTAGAGACGTTTTAAAAGGTGTCAGGGAAAATGTAGAAACAGAGGAATGTATATTGGATATAGAGGATTGTTTGTTAACATGCAAACTTAGGGAAGTTGAGTGTTGTTTGGAAGTGGTAGGGTACGATATAAGGGGTTTATTGTTAATAGATAAACTTAAAGATGCTGTAAAAGAGGTCGGAGAATACGAATGGTGCAAGGACACGATAGGGATTGATACAAGAGGTGTAATGTTAACAGAAAAACTTAAAGACGTTGTAAAAGAGGTTGAGAAAGACGACAACTGTACGGAAGTAATAGACGCTGATGGGATGCGAGGTTTATTTTTAATAGTTAAACTTGAAAAAGGTATAAGAGGGGTCGGGGAAGACGATTGCTGTAATGAAATGGTAGGGGAGGATTTAATGGTTGTGCTATTGACAACTAAACTTGAAGGGTTTGTGTTAAGGATCAGAAAAGAAGACTGTTTCAAGGGGGTGACAGGGGAATAATTATAGGGTTTGTTATTAACAGAGAAGCTTGGTGTTATTAAAGAGGCTGGGGAATGCAAAGGTTCTAAGGATAAGGCAGGGGATGATATATGGGATTTGCTGGCAACAGACAAACTTAACAATACTATGTCCTCAGTTGGGGAGGACGATTGTTGTAAGGAACTTGTAGGGGAAGGTATGAGAGGTTTGCTCTTAAAATGAAAGCTAGAAGAAGTCGCAAAAGGGTTCGAAGCAGACAATTGTTGTAACGAAACGGTAGAGGGAGACCTTAACGGTTTGCTATTAACAAGGAAACTTGAAATTGATGTAAGTGAAATTGAGGAAGAAGAATAATGTAAGAAAATAGACGTCGAAAGAAACGGCTGAGAATGCTGTCTTGAGGATTGTATAATGGGCGTACTTGTAGTAAGTAAACTTATCTTACTAATGATAGAGGTCAAGGAAGATTCTAAGTAATCGGTTTGGTATGACATAAGAGGTTTTTTGTAGGTAGATAAACTGGGTAACATTGTATGAGCTTTTACGGAAGACAGTTTTGGCGAGTATGTAAGAACGGTGTCAGATGACGGTTGCATGACAAGTGTAAAAGAGGCTAAAGCAGGTTTGTTTGTATTATAGTAGGAAACAGATTTTCTGACAGAGGTTGAAAATGATGAGAATTGCGACAAAGCTGTGAGGGAAACTTTAACGGGTTCGTTCTTTTTAAGGTAACTTGAGGATGTAACAACAGACAAAGTGAAGGATGGCAGTTTTAAGGAATCTATATTCGAGAGTATTGTTGGTTTGTTGTTAAGTAATGAACTGTGAAAAGAAGTGAAGGGAGACTCGGAATCTAGTTGTTGTGAGAATAATGTGGGCAAGGATTTGACGGGTTTGGTAGTTTCAGATGTAACTGACGATTCAGTGGCAGGGACAGTGGAAAGTGGGAATTGTGTGGAGAAAGTGGGGAAAGGTGTAACGGGTTTATTAGACGACAGTTGTAAGGTTTGTGACAGTGACGGTAAACTGGATTGCATGTTTTTGTATAAACGGGAAGGTTTTGTAACAGGGGTTTGGAAATGTGACAGTTGTTCAGACAATGTTGGGGAATATGTAACAGATTTGTTAGTATTGGGTGAAAATGGCGATATTGTAGGGGTATACAAAGATTGTTGGGAAAGTGTAGGGAAGGGTGTAACGGATCTGCTGTGCTCAGATAAATCGGAAGTTGATCTGATAGAACTTTGGGAAGACGATAGTTGTGATGAATACCTAGGCGAGGTTGCGACGTCTTTGTTGTTTTCAAAGACAGTTGAAGATTTTTTAACAGAAATATCGGACGATATCAGTTTCAAGGACAGTGTTGGATAATGTATAGCCGGTTTGCTGTTAAAAGATTTATCAGGTGAAATTGGAATTATTGTGATTGAGGGATTGGTATATGGAAGTTGAGGGGTTATTGTAGTAAAAGAAGTTATGAGTTTGGTGTTATCAAATAAACTTGAAGATACTCTAAAATGAACTGGAGAAAAGGACAGTATTGAAAAGGTTTCAGCGTTTAACGTAAAGATTTCGCTAATATCGACTGAGTTTGAAGATATTGAGTTATAATAAGTATTAGCAGAGGTCTGAGGAGATAACAGTTGCAAGGTAAGGGCAACAGCACTGTTACTTGATAAAGGTGTAACAGTGGTTGTTGAGGTTAACGATACTGAGGTTGATTTAGGGGAGGATGTAAGGTCTTGACGGCTATCGAGTGAAAATGAAGGCCTGGCAGGGAGAGCGGAGTGTGATAGTTTGGAGAAAATGTTAGATGAGGGTTTAACAGGCTTGTTATGGAACGAGTATGAAGATGTTGTAACAAAGACAGTGGAAGAATACATTAGTGAAGAATTTTTAGTGGAGGGTGTAACAGCTTTGGTGTTATCATATGCGGGGAAAGTGGAGTGTGACAACTGGGAAAATGTTTCAAGGTAAGGTCTAATTGTATAATTGCTATCAGTTGAGTAGAAAGATGTTATAACAGAGATAAGGGAGGTTGGCAATTGTAGGGACAATTTAAGCGAGGGTACGGTGGGTATACTGTTACTGAATAAATCTGAAGAATGAGGCAGAGATGTCAGAGAAGCTAGAAGTTGAGAGGATGTTGTAGTAGAGTGTGGTTTGCTCTGATCATGTACACTTGGAGATGATGTGACATAACTTACAGAAAATGTAATTTGTGAAGACGTTGTAGGTGAAGCCTCTTTGTTACTAGTGAAAAAACTTGAATATGTCCTGATTGCGAAAAGTGAAGACAGATGTTGTGAAGTTGTGGCAGAAGAGTGGATAATGGCACTTGACAAAGAAGTAGTAGAAACATGTATATATGAATATTGTGAGTAAAAATCGGGGGATGGTATAACATTTCTATTGGAGTAAGACAATACTGAGGATATGGTAAAAATAGGGGAATGTTGTGAGGATACTATAGAGGACGATATATAAGATCTAAAGTTGTTTGATAAACTTACATATGAAGTGTCAAAAATTGCGATAGACGACCGCTTGGAGGCTACAGTGGGATAAGGTGTAATGTGTGTGGTGATACTAAAAGGTCTTAAAGAGGTTATAACAGACATTTGGTAGGATGAGAGTTGTGCGAATATTGTTGAAAAAGGTAAAATGGGTTTTTTATTATCAGAAAAACTCAAATGGGAAGTAGAATTGGTCAGGGGAGATGACATTAAGGGTACAGTACGCAAGGATGTAACGGGTTTGATGTAGTCAGTTAAACTGGAGGCTTTAGCAGAAATCGGGGAAGATGACAATTGTGCAAAAACTGTAGATGAAAACAAAAATTGATCGTTGCTTGATGGCGAAGTTGAAGAGGTCGCGGAAGCAGACAACTGGGTGAACACGGTGCGATGAAGTGTTACGGGTTTGATGTTATCAAATGTTCCTGACGAAAAAATGACAGAAGTTGGCGAAGGTGATAGTTTTGTGGATACTGTTGCAAAGGATGAAACTTGTTTGTCAATATTAAACAAACTTGAAGGCAAAACACGAAAGGTTACCGAAGAAGATAACTGAAGGGTTACAATACGCGAGGGTTTAACGGGTTTGATGTTGTCAGGTAAACTTGCGGAGCTACTTGCAGAAATTGGGGAAGATGTCAGTTGTGTGGATATTGTAGTAGAAGGCAACATCTGTTTGCTAGCACCAATTGAACTTGGGTGCAAAGTGGGGGATGACGTGAAAGACGACCACTGCGAGGAAACAGCTATGGGCTTGATCTTATCCAATAAACTTGAAAACGTTGAGGAAGACGACAGTTGACTGGACAATGCACTGGAAGTTAAAACTAGTTTGCTATTATCAAGTGTACTTAAAAGTAAGTTGAAAGTTGTCGCTGAAGGCAAAAATTGGGTAGCTAACGAATGAGAGGGTGTAACGGGTTTGATGTTAGCGAGCTCACTTGAGGAGGATAAGAAAAAATTGGGGGAAGATGATGGTTCTGTGGACAGTGTAACGGAAGGTAAAACTGGTTTGTTTTTATCAAATGTGTTTGAAGGTGAGCCGAGAGAGGTCTCTGAAGGCAACAATGGAGATGCTACTGAGTAGGAGTGTGTAACGGGTTTGATTTCATTAAATTCACTTGAGGAGGGTGTAAAAATAATTGAGACAGGTGACAATTGTGTGGATAATGTAATGGAAGTTGAAACTGGTTTGCTGTTATCAAGTGTACTTAAGAGGGAGTTGAGAGTTGTCGCTAAAGGCAAAAATGGGAAAGCTACTGCATGGGAGAGTGTAACGGGTTTGATGTTAGCAAGCTCACTTGAAGAGGGTAAGAAAACAATTTGAGAAGATGATAGTGCTGTGGGTAGTGTAATTGAAGGTAAAGCTGGTTTGTTGTTATCAAATGCACTTGAAGGTGAGCCGAGAGAGGTCTCTGAAGACAGTAGTTGGAAAGCTACCGAATGGAAAAGCGTTACGGGTTTTATGTTATCAAACACATTTGAGAAGGGTGTGAAAAATGTTGGTGAAGATGACAGATGAGTGGGCAATGAAGAAGATAAAAGTTGCTCGAGTATTGTAGTGGAAGATAAAACTAGTTTATTGTTATTAGACGATGGAATAGTAAGTGAAGGTATTGTGGGCTTGATGATATTAGATGTACTTGGGGAGGAAATAATAGAAATTGAGGAATGCGAAGGTTGAGCGGATGTTGGTGTGGAAGGTAAAACAGGTTTGTCTTTAACAAATGAATTTGGAGGCGAGCTGGCAAAGATCAAGTGAGATGAGGACAGAGCAAATTTGTCACGGGAGGCTGTTACAAGATTGACAGTACCCAATAAGCTTGACGAGGTTATGACAGGTGTTGGAGAATTTAACTGTTGTGATGGTATTGTAGTGGTAGGTAAAACTAGCGTCTGATTATCAAGTGAGTTTGAAGGCAACGTTGAAAAGATCACAACAGACGGCTCATGGAAGTATACAGTACGGGAGAGTGAGTTAGAACTTATGCTATTAAAGGGACTTGATGTGGTTATGAAATACATTTGGGAAGATAAAAGTTGTGTTGAAAGTGTTGGGGAGGATAAAACTTGAATGTTAGTATCAAGTGGTCGTGACAGCAAAGTTGGTGAAGTCACAAAAGATAACAACCGGGAAGGTAAAATACGGGGGGGAGAAGATGTCAGATGCGTGATTGGTTTAATGGAAGATAAAACTGGTTTGTTAATTTCAAATGAGCTAGAGGGCGACATGGTAGAGTTGACGGAAAGTTTCAATTTAGAGTAAACGGAAAGAGAGATTGTGACGGGCTTAACGCTATCAGTTAAACTTAAGGAGGTTACGCGAGAAACTGAGAAAGATGATGGTTGCACGGATAATTTATTTGAAATCAAAACTGGCATTTTAGTATCGAATAAACTTAAAAGCGATGCAGAAGATGTCGCGGCAGATGTCAACAAGGACGATTCGGAACGGGAGAATGTATTAGATTGGATGCTGTCAAATAGACTTGAGGAAGTTATAACGGAGACTTTGAAGGGTGTTATATGAGTGGATATTTTTGAAGACAAAATAGAAGAGTTCGCAACAGATGACAACTGGGGGGATACATAAGAGGGACGTGTAAAGGAATTGATGTTATCGGGTATATTTGAGGAGGTTGTTAAAGAAACTGAGGATGATGAAAGTTGTGTTAGTAATAGAGTGGAAGAAAAAACTGGTTTGTTCATATCAAAGGAATCTGATGGCAAAGTTGAAAAAGTCAAAGCAGAAGAAGAGAAATGAGAAACTTCAGTATACAAAAATGTAAAGGGGTTGATGCTATTATGTAATCTTGAGGAAGTAGTGACAGAAACTCGGGATGATAACAGTTGTGTGGCTTTTGTATCGTAGTGTGAATTTAGTTTGCTATCATCAACCAGACTTGAATGTGAATTAGCAGAGGTCATGGGTGATGACCACTGAAAGGATACGGGACGGGAAAGTGAAACGGGTTTGGTGCTATCGAGTAGACTTGATGAAATAATGATAGAAAATGGGGATGAATCAAGTTGCGTTGGTAATGTGGTAGAATACAAAGTTGATTTGTTAATATTAAACAAAGCTGATGGAAAAGTTGGGTTAGTCGAAGTAGAAGGCGACTGGGAGGCTAGAGTTTGTGAAAGTGTCATGGTTTTATTGTATTCAGATAAGCTTGTGGAGGTATTGATAGAAATTGAGGAGGTTGAAAGTTGTGTGGATATTGCAAGGTTAGATAAAACTGGCTTGCTTGGGTCAAATATACCTGAGTACAGTGTGGCAGAGGACGCAGAAAAAGATAACTTGGAGGATGCACTAGGGGAGACTGAAATGGATTTGATATTATCGAATAGACTTGAGGAAGCTATGATGGAATTTGGGGGAGAGAAAAGGTTTGCTGTTAATGTAGAGGATTTTAGAGCTGGTTTGTTAAAACCAAACGAGACTGAAGGCGAAACTGCCACAGTACGCCAAACCGTTATGGGTTTAATGTAGTCAGAGAAACCTGATGAGGTAATAATTAAAATCGGGGGAGATGAAAGTTGCGTGGATATTGTAATGGAAGGTAAAATGGGCTTGCTAAAACCAAATGAACCTAAATGCGGAGTGGGAGAGGTCGTGAAGGATGACAACTGGGATGACACAGTACGGGAAAGTGAAATGGGTTTGGTGTCACTGAACAAGGTTGAGGAGTTTGCTATTTGAATTGGGGACAAGGAAAGTTGTGTTGGTAATGGAATGGAATGCAAAGTTATTTTGTTAATACTAAAAGAAGTTGATGATGAAGCTGGAATAGTGGCAGTAGAAGACGACTGGGAGGCTAGAGTATGCGAAATTGTTTTGGGTTTATTGTTATCAGATAGAACTGAGACGGTAATGATGGAAAATGAGGGATTTGAAGGTTGTGTGGATATTGTAAGGTAAGATAAAACTGGCATGGTTAGGTCAAATAAACCTGATTGCAGTGTGGCAGAGGGAGTAGAAAATGACAACTGGAAGGGTATGTTAGGAGAGACTGAAATGGGTTTCATGTTGTCGAGTAGACTTGAAACTATGACAGAATTATGGGACGCGAACAATTTTTTTGCTAAAGTAATGGAATTCAAAGCTGGTCTGTTAGTCCTAAACAAGGCTGAAGGCGAAGTTGCAAAAGTCGCAGTAGCAAGCGACTGGGTGGCTACAGTTAGCGAAACTGTTAAGGGTTTGTTGTAATCGGAGAAACCTGATGAATCAATAATAAAAAGTGGGGGAGATGAAAATTGCGTGGATATTGATATGGAAGGTAAAAGGGGCTTGCTGAGGTCAAATGAACTTAAGTGAGAAGCATGAGAAGTCGTGGAAGATGATAACTGGGAGGAAACAGTACGGACGAGGAAAACTGGTTTTGTGCTGCTCAAAAAACTTGAGGAGTTTACTGAAAATATTTTGGATGAGGCAAGTTTTGTTGACATTTTAGTGGGATGCAAATCTGGCTTGTTAGTACTAAACGAGGTTGATGGAGAAGTTAAAATAGTCGCATTAGAAAGCGACTGGGAGGCTACAGTACCCGAAACTGTTATGGATTCGTTGTGTTTAGACAAATCTGAAAAGGTAATGATAGAAATTGGGGAAGATGAAAACTGGTTGGATATTGCAGTGTAAGATAAAAGGGGCCTGCTAAGATCAAATAAACCTAAGTGCAAAGTGGAGGAGAACGTAGAAATTGACAACTGGGAAGATACGGTACGGGAAATTGAAACAGGTTTTGCGTTGCTTAACAAATTTGAATTGCTAGTTAAAGGGATTGGGGATAATGAGAGTTGTGTTGGTAATGGAACCGAATGCAAGTCTGGTCTGTTAGTACTAAAAGAAGCTGATAGCAAAGTTGGAATAATCGCAGTAAAAGGGGACTGAGAGGTGAGACTACGCAAGACTGTTACGGATTTGCTATAACTAGTAATATCTGGGGAGGTAATGATAGATATTTGGGGAGACGAAATTTGCGTGGATATTGCGGTGGAAGGTAAAAAGGGCTTGCTAAGATCAAATGAACTTAAAAGCGAAGCGGGATAGTTCGTGGAAGATGATATTTGGAAAGATTCAGTACGGGAGAGGTAAACAGTTTTAGAATTGCTTAACAAACTTGAAGAGCTTATTATGGGATCTGAGGATGAGGAAAGTCTCGTTCGTAATGTAGAGGAATGCAAATCTGATTTGTTAATGCTTAATGAAGCTGATGGCAAAGTTGAAATGGTCGCAGTAGAAAACGACTGGGAGGTTAGACTAAGCGAAGGTGTTATGGATTTGATATAATTAGTAACAACTGAGGAGGTAATGATAGATACCTTGGGTGAAAAAAGTTGCGTGGATATTGAGGTGGAAGGTAAAAAGGGCGTTATAAGATCAAATGAACTTAAATGCAAAGCAAGATAGGTCGTGGAAAATGACATTTTGGAAGATTCAGTACGGGAGAGTGAAACGATTTTAGTGTTTTTAAACAGACTTAAGGACTCAATTTTAGGAGCTGGGTATGAGGAGTGTTGTGTTGATAATGTATTGGAAAGTAAAACTGGTTTGTCAGTATTAAACGAAGCTAAAGGCGAAGTTGGAAGAGTTGAATTAGAAGGCAACTGGGAAGTTACACTACGCGAAAGTGTCGAGGATTTGTTGTAATCAGGTAAAACTGAGGAAGTAATGATAGAAAATGGGGGAGATGTAAGTTTCGTGGATATTGCAGAGGAAGGTAAAAGTGGCTTGCTAATGTCAACTAAACTTAATTGAGAAGCGGGAGTGGTCGTAGGAGGTAACAACTGGGGGGTTAAAGCATGGTAGGGTGAAACGGGTTTTGTGTTCCTAAAAGGAACTGAGGAAGAGGAAAGTTGTAACGGTAATGTAGATGAACGCAAATCTGATTTTTTAGTACTAAATGAAGCTGACAGCGAAATCGGAATGGTCGCAGTAGAAGGAGACTGTGAAGTTAGACTACGCAATATTGGTATTGATTTGTTGTAATTAGTAAAAGCTGGGGAGGCAATAATAGATATTGGGGGAGATGAAAGGTGCGTGGATATTGTGGTGGAATGTAGAAAAAGCTTGCTAAAATCAAATGAGCTCAAATGCGAAGCGGGAGAGGTCGTGGAAGGTGACATTTGGAAAGATTCAGTACGAGAGGGTGAAATGGTTTTGTCGTTTGTAAACAGACTTGGGGAGTTTATTACAGGACTTGGAGATGAGGAAAATTGTGTTGCTAATGTATTGGAATGTAAAACGGGTTTGTTAGAACTAAATGAAGCTGAAGACAACCTTGAAACAGTTGCATTAAATGGTGATTGGGAGCCTACAGTACCCGACAATGTTGTGGGTTTGATGCTATCAGATACACTGGAGGAGGCTATGAGAGAAATTGGGAGAGCTAAAAGTTTTGTGGATACTGTAGTGGAAGATAAAACTGGTTTATTGTTTTCAAATGAACTTGAAGACGAAGTTGAAAGAGTCATTAATGATAACTGGGAGGATACACTGCTGGATAATGTGATAGATGCGATATATTTGAAGAAACTTAAGGAGATATTGTTGGAATTCGGGGAGGAGGACAGTTGAGTGGATATGGTAGTGGAAGGTAATTCTGGTTTTCTATTATCAAAAGGAAGTGAAGGTAAAATAGAAGAGGTCACAAAAGAAGACAGTTTCAATGATACTGAAGTGGATACTATTGTTGTTTTGTAGTTATCGGATGCATGATAAGATGTTGTGACAATAGTTGAATAAGACATAGCAGGTGAAGATATTGCAGGGGAATGTATATCGGTTATGTTGTCAAACTCAATCGAAGACATCGGGACAGCTGTAGAGTTGAATAAAGGTTCTATGGAAATTGTAGCCGACGATTTGACATTTTCGTTGTTATTAAAGGTACTTAAATGTGTTGCAATAAAGGTTTGTGTAGGTGATAACTGTGAATATAACGTAAGGGGTAGGACAGGTTGATTTTTATCAGTGAAACTTGAAACTCTTGAAAGAACGACTGTGGAAGACAGCAGCTGTGTGGAAATATCGTATGAATATATCATAGTTTGATTATTAGCATGTAGATTTGGATGTGTTGTGATTGAGGTTTGTGAAGATGAAAGTTGCTCGGATATGGTAGGGGAGTGTGTAACAGGTTTGTTTATATCGAATAAGCTGGGAGATTGCAAAACAGACGTTGGCGAAGATTGAAATTGTGAGAATATTGTAAGGGGGTAATTGACATACTTTTTGCTAAGCGGTATACTTGAAGATGTTGAGACAGACGCTAGATAATTTAAAGGATTGGAAAACATTGTGGATATATGGTAGATTTTGTTATCAGTTAAACTTAAATATATTGCTATAGGGTTCGAGGAAGGTGATAGTTGTAACAATAGTGCAGGCGAAAACAAAACGGATTTAGATAAGTTTGAAGAGGTAGTAACAGTGCTCTGAGAAGCTGAAAGCTGTGAGGTAATTGTGTCAGAGGGTAAAGCGATGTTTCTGTTTTCAGAAGAACATGAACTATCTGCGTTAAAGCAAATTGAAGTGGATGTACTAAAATTTATATCATGCGATGATAAACTTTGTTGTAATGACAGTGTTGACAGTGTAGCTGTAGAGTGGTGTATAAATGTAGGTAAACTTGAAGATGGTGTTTTGAACAAAGGTGCGGTTAGATAGGTTTTGCTGTAATAACTAGCTGTGGATGTCCCTTGGGACGAAGGTTGTAAGTCCAATGTAGCGGTTTGTGTGGCAGTTTTATCTTTTACAGCTAGACTTGGTGATGGCTTATAAGTTTCAAGTTCGGATTCACTGGAAGATCTTTCTTGGGAGAGTTTAACTGGTTTTATAATATTAGATGCTGTTAAATTTGAATTTGTTGCGTTGGATAATAACGTGTGCTGTGAGAACATTTTAAATAATGAATGTTTTGGGGTATCAGATAAACTTGAAAATGTTGTGTTAACATAGCTAATTGTAGAAATGGTGGAAGGCGATACTTGTAAGGACATGTGATGTAAGGTTTCAACTATTTTGTTGGAAACAGGTGTAGCTGACGTTCTTATGCTAGAGTAGCTACCATTACCAAGTGTGGAAGACAGCAGTTGCAAAAACCATGTACGGGAGAAAATGGAAAAACTAGGGGTTTTAGATAAATCAGAAAGTGCTGTGTCGGAGTTAGCATTAGATATACTTGGAGTTATTTCATAAAAATGTCGAAGAGATTTTGACGGGGATGCTGTAACAGACTTGTTTATACTAAATGTATGTATAGAAAAAACAATGTTGTTCGTATCCCTTAAGCTATATGGGGAAGGAGCAGCACTGGATAACTCTAAGGAAATTATAGGAGAAGATAACACGCGTTTAGTAAGATCAGACGATACTGAAGGTGTGATTGATTTACTAGGAAAGGGAATTGAGTTTGTCTGGTTTAAAAAGACTATACTATAGTTCAAACTAGAAGCACTTGTAACGGGTAAAGTTGAAAACAATGTACTAGTAGGTGACAACGCTGTGGACAATGTCGGAGTTAGTATGACGGTTTTTTTAGTATCCAGTGAAGGGGGATAATCTGTATTATTAAAACTAAAAATTTGAGTGGCTAAAATTGACGCCTTTTGGCTAGATATATTTGGCATGGCGCTAGACTTGAAAGTTAAGGAAGACGGTTGTAAAATAACTAAAGGGAAGCTTGAAACGGATGTGTTGGCAATAGAAACTTTTGTCATATTTTCGATGGAAGTGTCAGGGAGAGGCGTAGTAGACATTAATGTTTGTACGGAAATGGTAGGGGAGGGTGTAACTAAAATGCTTGGGAAATATCTTAGGCGGCTTGAAAAAGAGGTGCCAACGTAATCACTAAAAGATGTGGTTGAAACTGACTGTTCAGATGACAGTGAGCGAGAAACAAGAATTTGTTCCTTGACATTGCTAACATTCAATGAGAAAGGTGAAGGAGGCGTAGGGTTAAATATTTTTGAAGAAGGAACTTCTAGTGTAGCTGAAGCTGAGGGAAAACTTGCACCTTGTTTGATAGGAGAGAAAGTAGTAGAAAAGAATAATGCTAAAGATATTGTTGGGGAGCGTAAAACAAATGTTTTAAGATCTGGCAAACTCGAATGCGATGTGATGAAAGAATTGACGAAAGATGTTTCAGAATATGAAAAAACAAGAGATGCCGACGGAGAAGCTGAAACAGTTGTGTTGTTAGTAAAAGAGATGAAATGCATAAATGTTGAATTGACAAAAGAAGGAGATGACTTAATGGTTAGGTATAAACTGGAGGAGTGTTCTGTTTTGATAATTTCAGACGAATGAGGTGTGTTAACAGCAGTATATGAAGGCAGAAGAAAGAGAAGAGAAGATGCAGTAT
The DNA here is from genome assembly GCA_027574985.1 of Umimayanthus nakama. Classification (NCBI taxonomy): domain Eukaryota; kingdom Metazoa; phylum Cnidaria; class Anthozoa; order Zoantharia; family Parazoanthidae; genus Umimayanthus; species Umimayanthus nakama. The sequence goes on along the minus strand of JAOBRG010133325.1, from coordinate 24,878 downwards.
TAAAATTAGTGTTTAACGATAACTTTTGATCGGAGATGGTTTTTGTAAAACTACGCAAAGAAATTATGGGTGAATAGAAATTATTAATATTTGATTGATTAGAAGAATATGGCAAGGATTCAGCCAACTGAGAAGAATTTTTAGCAGGGCGAGAAGAAACGGATGAAGAAACGGTTGATGCTACTGCTGTAGCAGTTAGGAATGAAAGCATGTTATGAAAAGATGAGGTGGCTGAAATTACTGGTGTGCTGGCTTTATATACGTTCTGAGAACTGACTTTGGATATTGAGCTAAAAGGAGTATCGAGGTTAGTTAAGTTAACATTGTGGGCGAAAAAAGAAACAGAGGCGTTAAAATTACTATCATTTTTGCTGTTCAAAGTTACCATAGGTGAAAAGCTAGTTTTTGTAACAGCGATATGAAAAATTGAGTCCGTGCTTATGTTGTCACCAGCAGTTGTGGCATTAAGTTCAAAGTTTGCAGTAGAAGGAGTTGAGTTCAAAACATTGTAAGTATCAAAATGTTTTAAAGAGCTGTCAGGACTCGAAGAATGAGTCAGTTCAATTGAAAGGTAATTTGGTTTGAATTCAGCTGAAGCAAAGCTGCTAGAAAGTGATGGAAGCGGAACAAGGGAAACAGGAGTAGATAAAATACTTAACGAAACTGAAGAGGAAACATTTAGGGAAGCGGAAATAGAAGTCGAAGATTGAAGAACAGTGGATAGAAAGGCGTTTGGGTTGGACGATGTTTCTACAGTGCTTTTGTTTGTTCCTGCAATAAAAACAGTAAGCGGTGATAAGAAAAAAACAAAACAACATAGAAAAGTATTTATTGCATAAGGATGTTTGAGTTTCAAAAACTGAAAGTTTTGCTTTATAAAACCACATGAACAAATACATTTAGCATCTACTTAAACTAGCAACTACCCTTGGCAAGTGTAGTGCTACCGGACACTACAAAACGATGCTGTATGATTTTTCTGTTTTTCAAGTAGTATCACTATTTAAAATGAACACAAGCATACTTTTTATCTCAACATGAAAATTTATAAAACTAAAGGTTTGAAGTCACAGCTTTGGGTGTGGCCTGAATTTTTTTAACTTTGATAACTTTAAAAAACAGCACTGAAAGTTGTAATTGTAAGAATATATGACTCTCCACATGTTTCGAAGACAAAAAGTTTTTATTGCCTTGTAGCCCTGACTTGACTTGCTTGGCTCATTGTCCAAGATCACATTGAAAGACTTTGAGTTTGAGCAGCATTTTAGCTTATGTGCTGGTTGTTCATTCAGTTGTCATCTTGCCAGAATGGTTGTCTTATTGATATTACTTCTATTATACGGCGTTTTGTTTGTTGCCCGGTAAATATGGTGGTTACTTGACCAGCTCAACCAAGTAAACTAACTAAATACTTGTGTGCAAGGGGACATCTTGAGATCAATAAAATCTCGGTCAAGTTTGAGGACACACGCTGATTGTTGGCTTTCAAGTTATTTGGAATGATTTGAATACCCTTAAAGTGTTGACCACCCGCGCTTCGATCTCAAAAAACTTACTTTAAAAAGTATATAGAGTGATTTAAAATGTGCTAAGTTTAAGTGATGTATAATTATCAAAACTGATACGGAGACGGAGAGAAAAAATTCTGACCCCGCCAAGAGCAAAACAAGAGATCCCCGCACGATCAGAGAATTTGTTTTCTTTCTCCGTGTTGGTCAATTTTTTTTTGAAGGCTAACACCCAGAATGTTCCATTTGGGATATTTGTACCGCCCTTAACTCAACTTACCACATTTAAACCACATTTAAACCACATTGTACAATTGTTAGTGCTGAGCGACCAAACCTTTCTGGTTACTCCTTCCTTTACTTCAAAAAAGAACACTACAAATCTGAAAAGCTATTTGATACTATTGTTAGCAATAGCGAATGACGTTGAGCTACCAATAGTTATGTATGTAGAAACCCTAGGGTCACTTGCCTCCCGCAATGTTTCCGTAGCTCACTGCTAAAACCACTGCCAAAACGTTAACAACATTTATCTGAAAAAAAAATCAAATACATGAACTATCCGTCAGGCGCAACCACACAAGCACAGATTGTTTAAGTTTCTTTGGTAGCAGTCTGAATTACATTATTTGTTAGAATATCACTGAGCGAATGCCTCGGTCACTGTGATTTATAAGGAGCTTGCGCATGCTCAAGCTAGAGTATCCGTAAACAGGCATTGTTTCGATATCCGTATATGTTTGTGTTCCATTTGTCCCATCTTTGCTGGGCAAAACGAGCTCGCTCTGGCAAGTTTAATGGAATCATCTAGAGCGCGCTCGTACATACACAACATTAGAATTTCCTTGGCTTTGGCCGACAGGATAATAAGTAGGGCTGTTCTGAACAGAACCACTTCTGCAAACTCGTGTGCTCCGTTAAAGCAGTGACTGGTTGGACCGGATACATTG
>JAOBRG010133214.1:4348-19026 GCA_027574985.1 Umimayanthus nakama | reverse complement strand
AATAATAATAATAATAATAATGATAATACTGTCTAATAACAAATACTAGTTACTACTAATAATAATAATAATAATAACTATAACATTTGATACTTTCTAATGACAGTTCCTCTGAGGGGCTTTTCAGTGCAAGGTTACAAACAATGCATCATAACGTTTAAAAACCCCTACTGGCAGGATGGCTGGCCAGAAAGCTAAAATAATGTATATACACCAGCATCTGACTGACGGGCAGAGGGCTTGAACTTTGGACCTCCAGGTTATGAGTCAGCACTTTTAACCACTCACCCATGCTGCCTTCCTTAAAATAGCTAAATTATATTGGACATCTTAAGTACATGTAATAAAACTTAGTACTAAACAAAAAATTTCCAACTTTGTTTTCAGGACAAATCAGGGAAAATCAACCTAAATGAGCTCCGAGATGTCTGTATCCAATTCAACCTTCCCATTGAGCCAGAGCTACTGCTCTCCCTATTGAGTTACTGTGATATCGACAAAGATGGCCAGATAAATTATCAAGAGTTTGCAAATTTTCTAAACTGGGAGGACAAGATGCCAGAACCATCTAAATCAATGCAGGCTGATTCAAGTGAGACCAAGGTAATGAGTCAGATCTGCTGCCTGGACCACTGAAGATATAGTATTTTACTGTTGGATGGGTCCGGGGGAGGCAGGGCTTGCTGTTTGAAAATCGTTGGTGAGTGACAAAAAGCTCACCTTAACTAATCGAGATGAGCTATTTTTTCAAAGTGGTGAGGGGTTAAAGGAAACACATACAAGGACAGTACATACATCACTGCCCATAACAGTGTTACTTACCGTTCTACCCCTAGGTCTGCCCTAGGGGGGGGGGAGCTCCCAAAGCATTAAATTTTAACATTTTGGTAGTGCAAACAACACAAAATTCTTTTAGAGCACAATTTTTTTACTGGTCATTTAATAAAACACTTATTATAACAATGTCTAATGAACATAATATCAAATAAATTAATTCAAAAATGAGCATTGTTTTTTGTATTTGGACTGTAGTGTCAAATCTCAGCTGTCAAAGTAAAATCAAATGACTCAAATACCCAATACAAACTTACATACTGACATGTGTTACTGTTGGTCAGGTTTTGGATGATCCAAAAGAAGCCAATGGAGAGAGTACACCTAAAAGACTTGAGAAACAAATCGACAAAGCTGTAGGTGGATGGAAAACAACGTCATCAAAAGTCAGTGCTGTAGTTGGTGCCTTCAATACGTCAGGTATCTACCAGTTGTGACTAGTGACCTAGCAGTTCATAGTGTGTGCATGTGCTGGAGAGAGGGGGGGGGGGGGTGAAGAAACTTATAGATTAAAATAAATTATTCTAAGTAGCGTGTACATAAAATGGCTTCTGCAAAAAAATTTAAGGTTTTTTCAATGTACTTCAAAAAAATTGCCATCAAAAGAGGGTGAGGACTTTTTGGCCCCCAGACAAATCTGCCCTTGACCAGTGTGTTTGACAGGACTGCGACTACTTCTTTTTTGCATAGTTAACCAACACTGTAAATGCATGCATGTGTAAAATGTGTGTGAGGTTGGACAGATGGGGTCAGTCGGCTGCTAGTGACTGCAACAGTTATACATTCATCGTAGTTTTACAGTCACCAATTGCATGTAAACAAAATGCAAGTACCCACAACCCACAGTGAAATATATAATAAACTATAACTAAGTACTTTGGTATTCAATCAGGCTGGCGGTCATATGGTGTGCCCACAGTGCGGAGTGACCTGCCTGCTCCTAGGATCAAGAGAGTTTCTGACAACAAGGTGAGAACTGTAGGAATGAAGATCAAAAACGATAGATACTGTAATCTAACGTACCACCTGCTCCAGCATAGAAACTTAAATAACAAAACATAACCTAACATTGTATTGTGTTCAAGCAAACTTCAGTCTCTACTAAAAGTGCTACAAATGTTATATTAATAGTACTTATGGATCCACAAAGTCATGAGTTAATATAATATGGCACCATAAATCCAATGTGGAAGCCCCTCCCCTTCATACATGAGCACACCAACTTGCAAACAAAAGTTATATAATTCCAGTTAAATTATTTAAAAGCCTTCCTGGATATAAGTTGCCATTCCCCCCATAAGCAGGTCCATCTCAAAAATATGTTTTAACAGCACTTTACATAACTGTCTGTTCATTAAGCTGCAACTTATTTAAATAGATACTTAACTGCTCATTCCAAAACATCCGTTCTGTAAACCTTCATCACTTAATATAACGTACCCCCTTGATATATAATGTATACATTCCCCCTGTTTTATATTCCTGCCCCAAACCTCTTTGAACATTTATTTATATGCCCAAAGCTTTTATCTGGGATTTTTGTATGCCTATAGCTTTCAAATTCTTAGGGACTGCAGATCGAGCAGCTGTCTTGTGCCCCCCCCCCCAAGTATTGAATCACTAATGGTGCCCCCCTCCCAATCTCAAAGTTGCTCCACATCCCCTGATCCTGTCAGACCAAACCTTGTTTTCTAATTTATTTTTTGCTTCCAGAATTATGGTGACGAGTCAGATGCCTACGGGCTCATCAACCCATCAATCTACAGTAATCGAGGAGTGTATGAAAAGGATTTCTTCCAACCAAGAGATCATTATGAGGTACAATACATTATTAAAGACAGTTAGTACTAGTAATGCATTGTTTAAATAAATTATAATTATCTATCAACACAATTGTATATCCAAAACATGTTCATTAGTGCTTCAATTGTTAAAAAACATTATCTAGTATCTATTTACCTTCACTTGATTACTCAATCGTAATAGCATTTTGTCACCATTTTGAACATAAATTCCCTTTTCTTCCATAGATGAGAAGAATTTTTGATGGCATTGGAGTTCAAATGACAACAGATACATTTGATAAAATCTGGGAGATGGCTAGCAAAAAGAATGCTTCAGGAAATGTAAGTTCTGTTCAGTGTTTTCATCTTCTGTAAACTAATCTAATTTATTTAATTTTTATATCAGTCCTGCATGAATTGCATATACAGTATAGAAATGACAATAGTCACCTATCTTGTCATGGCAGTGCAGTACAGGTTGGACTAACTAGTGGAAAAGTAAAATAATCATTTAACAATTCATGATCAGAGCATATTATGGCGATTCCTTATAATAATAACAATAATAATAATAATAAAGTAATCCTTAGCACTTACACAGTTTAGTAAGGGTATATAGACTTTTCTTTCATGTGTCAATACAAATGTTTTGCTAATTAATTCACTCTAGAGGAATAAAATTTATCTTATTACTAAACATCACATTGTTTTTGCTTTATTTTAGGTCAGTGTGGAGTCTTTCAGGGGAGTTCTTGATGAAATAAATGCTGGAAAATTTGCTGAAAGCCAGAAGTCATATTAACTTGTGCAACAGAAAATTACATATTGAACTGAATTTTTTTATTGTTTTTAATTAATAGAAACATTACTTTTGTTATCTATACAGGAGAGCTGTGTGAAAGTGTAAATATAAGTTGGAACTAAACAATCAATATTATCTCTTAACAAAAAATATTTTTAAAATACTAACAAACGATAATTACAATTATGTACATGTTTTTGTGAAATTTTTACAGCTGTTACCAGTGACATCTGATAAGTTTGCAAAATTTATTCTCTCCGCTGTACTTAAAGCTGCATATAATTTTGTTGTATTAACAGACAGTTCTTTAGGGATCTGTACTGAAAAATTTTCGACTATGATGACCCAAGGTTGTTAGATTGTTCTTTTACACAGTCAATAAATTATTTGTTAGTTTTAATTAACACACCAAGATTAACTGAGGTCCACATTTCCTGTACACATCTGTAAACTTTTAAAGCTATTGATTCAATTGTAAAAAGGTATTCTAGATTATTAAATAAAGAAGTTATAATTATAACATGAAATTTATTTTGTCTTTTGGGTGTATCACTGATCTTACATATTATTTCATCTTTTCTCAAGTGAGTTAGTCTGGCACATACCATGCATCCAATAAATCTTAATTGTCATCTATTGTAAGTGAAACATAGAGAAACCTAAACTTACGTGTTACAAATGTTCGAACAATAACTATAACTATAAATGATGGTAAATTAAGTGTTGCCTTATATGCGGCAAGCTACACCGTCAAACTAACTTGTATACACATACAGTGATCATGCAACTCACTGTTCTTCAAATTACGGTGACAAATAAACTACAGCAAGTATGCTCCGTATCCATGCAGAAATAAAATTATACAGTCTATGAAATTGTACCATTAAATGCACTAGGTTTGCTGTTGTGCAGTATCCTGTTCTGGAATGATTGCAAATTAGTTTTTTTAAACATCAAATAAAAATGTATTGCTTAGTTTCACCAAACAATTCACTGTGATTCGAACTGTACAATGAAATTGTTACTTTCAGTCTAACATTTTTTACAGTGAGCATTGCAACACTAATATAACAATAATAATTAATGGAACTAGCAGTCCTTCAACAGCTGTCCACCAGTAGTAGCTAGACGGCAGTGCTGTTCAGGAGAAAATATTTTCAAAGTTTAACCCATGGTTACTTAGCACAGAGACCAAAAACACCAACATAGACATCTTCCAATGACAGTGTAGAATCTCCCTGGAATTTCAAGACCTTCTTGTTCTCCAGTGTCACCATGTCAAACCCAAGGGACAGAAGAAGCGTCTTTGCTGGGTTAGCAGTGTGTGTCCACAGCCCCTTGATCTGCCAGTCATCACCAGCCACAGCTGGTCTCCCATAAAGAGCATTCTTCAGCTGAAACAATTTGATAAATTTGTAAACATCATCAAACAGTAGTCTGATTTATGCACCAGACATATAGTAAACCCAAACCTCGGGAAAACATGGGGGATAGGCAGGGCATAAGACAAAGTGGGGATTTGTCTAATGAACAAGTCCAAGGGGGTGGGGGTTAGCAAACTTTGACTTTGTTCTTTTTTAATAGTAGTTGATAAATTGTGGGTACTTTAGTTTGGCTTTAGCGGGGGTTTTGAACAACAACAGTCATCAGTGCTAATGGCCCATCTTTCCCTGTTGTGGCAGTTGGGCGTTGGGGTTTACATTGACTAGTGCATTATAAGTTAATTAATGGAAGCAACTATCCAAATTTTGACTGACTACTCCTTACTCTCCATGAACGAGGACTTTCAAGATTTTTCATAACTACATCAAATAAATATTTTAAAGAGTACTCTTATTCAATTAATCAATCATGGCAGCCTCATGCAGCCAATAAGCAAAAGTCTTGGCATGTCAGTCCTCCAGGTTGGTCATGCAGGATTCCAGCAATGTCTTGTTGTCAGTTCCCAGATCCCTCTTTAGAGTAACGTGCCCTCAGTTGATCAATCAATCAATCAATCATGGTGGCCTTGATCTGCCGAGAAACACGCCTGGCACGCCAGTCCTCCTGGTTGGTCATGCATGATTTCCGCTCTGTCATGTTCTCAGTTTCCAGGTCCCTCTTCAGAGTATCATGCAACGAAGGCTGTACTTGGATGCCCTCCTCCTCTGCATAGATGTGTGAAGGCTCCCAAAGAACTAGATCACCAGCCTTCAACAGCGTGTTACTTAACAAATTCTTATTCAGCAACTTGAAAATTTTCTTGTCTAAACTATGCAGGTCAAGTGTTTTGTTTCAGGAAACACAATCCGTTCTCTTAACGATGAGCTTAAACCCCAGCATATTAACAATTACAAGGTTCCTACAGCGGCAATACATTTATTATGTAAAATATTGCACCAACAAAACTAATGCAGCTCCAATGATTATTATAAGTCAAAGAATGAGACTTTAAATAAACAAACATGGCCTCAGAAAAAACACATATAGAAAAACATAAGGAAGACCTTTCAAACAGGTAAATCTGAAACGAGTCCACAAGAGCTGACAGCTTACCACATACAACAAGGGCTCAAAGTACTCTGCAGTTAGTTGTCCAAGGACCTTGCACTGGGGCTCAGATAACTCTGAAACCAGAAGCAGAATTATGTCGTTAGACAATTCCCTGTGGACCTAATAAGGTTATAAAATCTACTGCTGACACTAATAACAACAGAGGCCAACCATTGACACTGACCAGCCTGTGGGTGGGGGATTACAATAATTATTAAAAACTGTAAAAATCCAAATGCTTCTGACAAAAAAGTCATCATCACGCTACAAAATGCTCAAATTTGTAGTGTATCTATTTTATTATACAATGATTGGTTACCATAGTTAGACTTGACTTTTTTACAAGGAAAAAATAATAATGGTAGAATGGAATTAGATGCAGATGAAGTTGATATCAGGGTTTTCAGTAGAAATTTACAATCTGATCGAAGCATTAAAGGGATCTCTTTTTCATTTATGTGTCCAAAAGGAACCTCAAGTTGATCCAACATGATAGGTAAAGGACAGGCATGAATAGAACTCCTATCGATCTTCTGCATCCTAGTGATTTGCATCCCAAACTTCTTATTATTTGGGTTATAATATGCAAAATTTTGCATTAATGAAAAACCTGTGATACAGATGTACAACCGTAGTGGATAAAATATTTAACATACCGGTAATTATATTTATTTAACATTATTTTATTTATGATAACACCTTTGAACCAACACGTTTTAGCTTTTAAATCCCTTTCCTTGACCTATACAAACTAGCTAGTATTCACTTTATCAATAACTCACCAACAACAGCCTCAGTAAAACCTGTACAGCAATGGAGAGCACCACTCTCATCCTCCGCAGGGAAGAAGATCTTGTCTGCCTTCTCATCCACTCTGAAACCCAGAAGATGCAACAAGTCTGACCAGCCTGAGCTGTTGCCATCTACTTTGGACTTGAACTGACTCAAAGGTGTTGATCCTTCTTTATTGAGCCTGATGGCATGAAGGGCATCTTCAAACTGAAACCACAAACAATCAAAGGTTCTAATGCCACTTAGGATTGAATATAACTCCATGGTCAAAACTAGAATTGAAAGGAAACATCAAACTATTGATTATTATTACTACTAGTAGGCAAATCAAGTTTGTATGACAGGATTTCTCTTCTTCTTCTTCTTTTTGTTAATAAAATAATACACGATCTTTATAAAATCATATATGTTTAATAAAGTGTAGAACAGTTGCACTTTATCTTGAAGAAAAATTTTCATCATCAATAATTAAGATGAAAAATACTTGTTTTTTAGAAACTACTCTTTCTGATTTTTTTTTAATTTGAAAAAGTGATACTTTTTAAAATGTTCCCCTGTGTACTATTAACAGCTTGATGTATCACTGAGCTGTGATTATAAGCTGTAAACTTACCAACACACGAAGAGGTTCAATGCTCTTAGGATGGATGAGGATTTTCTTGAAGCTGTCAACAAACTTGTCATGGCTGGGGGACTCCAGGATGGCTTTGAAGAATGCAACCAATGCTTTGTCTGTGAAACAATGAACAAACAAACTGCTAGTTAGTGAGACGGTTACCATTACTTTCAGGTTCATAATAAATGGGAAGTCAAAATAATTGGGGGCTTCAAGGGTTTTGAAAAACTCTTAAATGGGGGGGGAGTAAATTGAAAACAAATAGGGGGTAGGTACAAAATATAAAAAAGAAGAGATGAAACTAGGATTATCCTTAATAAACACTTTAATTATGAACTTCCCTCAACATTTGTATTTCCGGTAGTCTATTAAGGAGCCGCTTACAGTAACAAAACACCAGACTCAAGAGCTGATGAATTTAAATTATGACCTTTTAGGTATTACCTCATGAAATAATCTATAGAAATAACTAAATAGGGCAGGGGTCAAAATAAGCTGTGGTAGGGGGGGGGAGGAAGTCTCCAAAATTTGTGGAAAATTAAATGCCCCTCCCTCACCCCATTTATTTTGAGCCTGAGAGTACAACATTTGGAAAAAAGAACAAATATTTAAAATGAACCATGTTTGCAGTATTTAGTATGTCCTACATGTTTATTCAGCTTGATGCATCAAGTTCTATACATCAAGTACTAAACTTCAGCACAACTGAATTGATTACAAGTACTTTGATTCATCCATTAAACAGGACCCTATTCTAGACCAATTTCCTATAATTATTAGACCCTATCCCAGAGTAAATGGCTTGAAAACCATACCCCTCCCAGCAGCACAACTGGTTACTCGTATAGCCAATATATGGGAGTACCTCTCCCCCTGGTTGAATATTGACTAAATAGATGTGATCTAGTTTGCAATCATACGACAGTGTTAACTTTATAGCTGCCTTTGACTGGGGTGCAAAACTCCATCAGTCAAGCTGTTCTGACTTTAAAGGTATTTATTAACAGTCTGTGAGGTGCAAATGAATTAAATTTCTTTACCCTGCTGTCCATCTGGTTCATCAAACTTATGTTGGATTGGCACGTCACCTTGAGGTGCATCAGTCACATCTCGCACACACTCAATGTCAAACTCTCCAGTCTCATTGTTAACAAGCAGGTTGTAACACCCATATCCCAGCACAGTGTCCTTGGGGATGTCAAATGAGCGGTGATGGACACCAGATGCCGAGCCACTCACATTAACAGCAAATATTGGTGATACATTTGCTTTTGTTGTCACTTCTGCATTTCCTGGTTTCCAGATAATTCAAAATAATTTTTTAGAGGTTAACTACTGAACGTGTTCACTTGTTGACCTGAGTGAGAAAGCTACTCGTGGTTTGTAAAATTCCTTAATTTTTTTTTGTGTTTTTACACTCTTACACTACTAGGAGCTTTACAATAAAACACTAAACATGTTTAACATTTACTGTAAGCATAAAACCTCTTTAACCAGGAGTTTTTGCTCTTCTCTCGAAAACCCCTACGTATAACTTGAAACCCTGACAACTTGTAATTGTAACTTGGTAAATCAATTCATCAGCCGAGGGTGTAACTAAATTTATTATTTAACTAATTGAAAGCTATTTTGCTAACAGACTAGTAATTTTACTTATCTGAAGGTGTTCTGATTACCTGCTTGCTCTTAAATACAGTGAAACCCCTGCTGACTATTACAAATACCTTCTATTTCAGTGTCTTTGTCTAACTTTGTATCATCAGCCATTGTGCACAGTGTTTCATATATCACACACAGGCTGCGACTCTTGCTTGCTAGTGTTTTCTTCATGAAGTCATGGTCCAAATTAATGGTTTTCCCTAACAAAGCATGGTGTAAATTTTCCCAGCACACTTCATTTCGCATCACATTGCCAATGTTCATACTGACTGTGAAGGAATCTGACGTATCTGTGTCCAAATCAAATTCTGATGCAATTTTTGCTCCAAGTTTTCCTTTGACGTGAAACTGAGGGTTATTCTTGTAGCCAGTGATAAACACTGATTTTTGTATCTTGTTGGAGACATCAATTGTCTGCCAGTAAAAGAAAAAGAAAACTGCTTCAAAGGCATGGCCTGATACATTCAGAAAACAAATCCATGCTTGGTGTCAAGAACAACAAGTTGTATTAGCAACCTTTTATAATTCCCAAATTAATGCACTGTCTGGTGCTCTTTACTTGCTTTGCTATGGTTCTATAGATTGAGACTGGAAGAAGTTTACACTGCATCTCGAAACACTAGGTTATTTTATGCTCATAATTAACATGACAGTGTTAGCAGATAGATGTTATAAAACATGAAATCAAAGCAATTTGTGTGCATCCATTGCTTTACAACTGCTATAGACATATTATAGTATTTTATAAGTTCAAAACAGTGCGAGTTGATAGAGTTATAACTAGCTTCGGTTAAATTTAAAACTTAAATACAATGTGTGTTCAGTGTTTGATAGTCTGAATATGAAAAGTGTTTGAGTTTCCTGAGTAAGCACATTCAAGGTTTACTAAGCCAAACGTAGGGACAAGTTTTTGTATTCTATAGCTCAGGCTTCAGGTATTTTTTTTTTTTTATTGGAACTGTACTTTGGTTAAGAAGTGAGGGGGGGGGGCATTGGGGATGGATAAGCTGTTACTCATTATATAATAATAGGGTGAAGTGAGGTTCACATTGTCATTGGATTTTGACTCAAAAACCTAGTATGCATTCACATTTGTTATTATTTGAAAATAACATGTTCACGCAAGTCAGATCATCAGACAATATAATGGATTACCAATTTGTTTTGGGAAAAGTTTTATAAACAAACTTGTCCGCCTACTCAGTGTACCGATAGGTTCTACTGTCTAATATTTATAAGCCTTTTAATAATATGAACAGAACTTATCAAACAAAAAGCACTGTACAAAATACATATTGTGCAACTTTATGTATAAAACCTCTTCTGACGGCAGGTTAGTTCAGAATGTTGTTTCGCAATGAAGGTAAAAATAATATTGGTTTTTATATCAAGGGATTCATACAAACAAGGCTTGTTCAGCTGTTGGACTCGCAAATAGTACTTAACTACTAACTACTTAAAAATAGAAATACATATATATGTACAATGAATCCTACTTTTTTATATCCAAAATTAATAATACAAATAAACGATAAAAAAAACGCTTAACCTCTTGAGGAAATAAATCAAAGATTTAACCTGTTTGCTGCCAGTTTCCGTTTGTTCCAAGATGTCTTCGAGAGTGAAGGGAGTGGGTAAATATTTTGTTTTTCTCCAGAAGTAGCGGCTCTTTTTTCTTTGAACAACACAAAGTATTCGGCAGTACGCTGCAGAATTGAGATCAGGAACAGGGTGAAGAGAAAGGCGTCCCGTGTCCTTCACGAATTGGCAAGAAGCAGCTTCGAACAGCGACATGTTGATGTTGGCTTCTCTGCGGGCTCGGGTGGGGCATTGGGGCGAGGTTGAGTCTTACTTCTTGGGGGGAGGGTGGGGAACATCGTGTTCAAGTGTACAGAGCATGCGTACTCTAAATTATCGATAATTTTACTTTTCTAGTCCTTGTAAAATGTACGGCTTTGTATGTAGGACGATTACTTCGTAGCAGTTGCGTGCTGCCGTTGGGTCGAGAAACCGAGGTGCAAGTAAAAGCGGTGGAAGAAATGTTTGTCCAAATTAGTTTTCGCGGAAATAATTTTTGCAGAAAATTTTAAATTCTTTGCGGGAATTTCTTGCAATTTGGACAAAAACCTGCAAAAACCGCAAAAAAAAAAATCCCGAAAAATTTTCTTCTTACACGGTATCTGAAAACAGCTAACGAGATAAAACAAAAGCAACTGGCCAATAAATATTATCTGTCCTGAATTCAGTTTTCCTACTCGACTGGCCGCCCATGGGTACCGTTAATATAAAATAGGCAACAGTTTTTTGGCCATTGATACACCACAAATCTGAATGTAAACACTTTCCAAAATACGTAGTTTATTTCGCTCCAAAAGGAGCTTTTCAGGGTTATTTACGTTGTGTCATAAATATATCTCAAACTGTGTCATATATATATCTCAAATTACAACATCTGAAATTATCTCTACAGCGCTACATCAATTTTCCAAAAACTATAGGCTAAGAATATGCTTTTAAAACTAGCAATAGACTCCATTCGCATTCATAAAAATATTTATAGTAAGTTCTCTAGGAGAATTTTTCGATAAGGAATGTTTGTGTAATCCACATGGCACTTCATGCGCAAACACTTCGCTAATTGTCTTTTTGGCGGAGATCTGAGTGACTTTGACTTTAATTCAAGTGTCACTCGTAATAATTTTATAAAAAATTGAACTACTGGTCACTGTTTTGAAGGTTTGGCAGTAAACTACCCGAGGCTACTTCGTAAGGCCCGTTTTAAACGCCGTGCTACAGTCTTGCTAAGCTCACCCGAACCTGGCAAAATCGACTGTCGGACAAGATTTAAGCAAGGCGTCTGAAAAGAGCGCGTGCCAAAGTCTTGTATCCCGGCAAGCTCAGCCGTGCTACATACACGGCTCTAGCTCGGGTTCGTTTTAGATGCCATGCTTGAGGAGTCGCCCTCTACTATGAGAACGAAAGATCTTACTGGACTAAAACATAATCACAAATAACCAAAACCTTAACTCTAAAACTGGCCATCCGTAACCAAACATACAATAGCACATTGTTAAAAAGTGTCAGTTAATGTCACTGTTGTTGTTCAATGACCAAAGTAATACTTCGTTCTCAGAGCAGAGCCTTACTGCAGTAAGGCTTAACTCTACGAACATGCTTTCTTTGTTTTTTCTTTCTTCCTTTGTTAAGGTTTGCGTTCTTTAACAATAGGGTTTGGGTTACTTATATTGTCCTTTGTCCAATGGGATCTTTCGTTCGTAGAGTTTAAGACGACCCCCTTACTGTGCTTAAGCCGCATCAAAGTCATGCTGAGTTCGTTGCAGAAATTATAAATGAATTACAAATGTGGTCAAACCGGATCAGTTTAGTTTTTGGGAAACGAGGTTTCGCCAAGTCCGACCTAAGTTCGACTCAAATCCAAGTCGAGCCGAAGTCGTGCTACAGTCGAGCTAGATCGGCACGACGGTTCCACGTATAATCAAGCGCACTAGAAAACGAGGACTCCAGAAACGGTTCTTGGTCAGATTAATCTTGGGGTCAATAAAAATTGAAAACATATAACAACATCGTTACTCTTCTAAAAACAGACATTTCTTGCGAACATAGCTTGTGTACTAACAGAGTAGCCCCTAATTTCATTTTGAATTTGGAACCAAATACTAAAACATTAATTTATTTGCTAACGCAATTAAGTAAATAATTCTAACTGAAAAAGTCTGCAGTACATAGAGAACAAGAGACTAATGACAATAATAACGATAATGATAAGCGTAATAATAATAATAATTATAATAACAGTAATAACAATAACGATATTAAAAACAGTAAGAAGAACCAATGTTTGATACCTATTAAAAATAGTGACAATAGTTAACAATTTTGTATTCATACGCGTTGGATATGAAATGATGAAAAGCCAAAGAACTGAGTTGAATAGTTGTTTATCAAACACGAAGTCAAAACTTAGCGTAAAGTTAACTTAAGTCCGAAACAGGAAGAGTTAAAAGTTTACTTCCTTAATTTCGGAAACAGCTGTTTTCCTTACTTCAGAAATGGAGGTAGCTTATTATATTAGCTGACAACGCTTTATAAAGGATCTAGGAAGTTATTTCTAAAGAACTAAATTGTATGGATTTCGGTTTAGTCTAAGGCTGCCCTCGTAGCAGACACGTTCATCAGGGTCAGGACAAAATACTGACAAGTGTTAACCTGTCTCATTACACACTGTACCCGTTAGAAATCAACAAAGCTCTATACTCGTCTACCACAGCAGACTCGTCCTCCAGGGTTAGGTCAAGATAGGCTTCCTCGTCTTGCGTCAAATCTGGCACAAGTTCCATGAGCGCTGCCTCCATATCCGGGTCCTCTTCTTCTTCTTCTTCTTCAGTGTTTAATCCAGTGCCTAGTAGGTAAGAATTAAACACAATTTAGGCTTGACACTAAAGGTCGTCCACCACACAGTGCAACTGCTTGAATAATGGCACATTGTAAATTACCACGAAAAATCCCTTGGTGAGCGGAACAATATATTTTATACACGTTTTCTAGTGGATTACTGTCTCAGGAATTCGGCTATCCAGTATTGGCTTGCTCCCCTTTCACTGGTCATATTGGCTAGCAGAAACAATAGTTTTGTGCAGTGATTTGGCGGTTTTATCACATTTGAAGCTGTATGCTAAATACGCTAAGCTATGTCGTGTTGGTGTTTAGCATTTACAATTGCACAAGATATCCGACGCTCTTAGGAAAAAAGAAAACAGAAAAAGAAAAAGTTACTGGTAATATGGCTGGAGAATATAAAACCGTGGTCATTAACGGCTATATAATTCATTATATGCGTAACTGGAAAAAACTGGGTGAATAATCTTTTGTTGACACGACTTTCGACTGCTGAAGTATAAATTATTCTCCACAGTCACGAACAGGCGATGTGCTCTGATCACGCGTGACAAACGCTACACACGGCACAATCTTCACTCTAAATGCGCAGAGGAAGAAATGAAACAGACTTTTGGCAAGTTTAGTTACCGATAAAAGAGCTGGACAGGTTTAACAAAATCGAACGGGAGGTCAAGATGAACTCGCCCTAACCCAGCTGAAATGTTAATGTTGTGGTGAAGTGTTGAAGAAGATTTGGTAGTAAGACATACTGCACAAACACAAGAACTGCCACTGAAACAAAGCACAAGACTCACTTGACGAGCTGCCCTGACTGCTTTCCGATGACTGAGGCAGTGACCCTCCTGAATTGATTAGCATTTCAATAGCACGCTGGACACTGCCACGACAGCGCAGGAGGGCCTCACGGGACACGCCCTTCTCAAAACCCATGGAAACAACCTACAATAGGTAGTAAAACAGTGGTATTTAGCAGGAAAGCAACGATTGCATGAAACGAACATCGGGGAGAGGGTGGTCGACATAGAGAAAAAAAACGAAATAAAACTGTTCTTCCTCAACAAATCATTAAGTAATGCTTTCTTTGCTAATCTATTTTCGTGTCTGCTAAATATACAGAACGTGAAATACATTTCAGGTGTCTTACAATAGTTTCGTAGTAAGTGATATGTTGGTAAGCGCCATAAGTCAACTATTTTTTATTATAATAGTAATAACATAATAATAATAATAATAATAATAA
>JAOBRG010133103.1:0-19026 GCA_027574985.1 Umimayanthus nakama | reverse complement strand
GGGGGAGGAAGGGTTGAGTTTGGGTGGGGCGTGCTGCTTGGTTTGCGAAGGTCCTTCCCTTTTCTAGATTAAATTTTGCAATTTTTGTGTTCCTATACCAGAGTAAAAAAGCTCAGTTGATCTTGATTTGTGGTCTTGTTTTTTGTGAGCAATCCCATTAATTGGGACCAATATTCTAGAACAATTTTCTATGATTACTACAGGTAAACCCTATCTTAGAGTAAATGGCTTGAAACCCGTACCCTTTCCAGCAGCACATACCTGTATAGGCAATATATGGGAGTATTTCCCCCTGTAGCTTCCAAGGCAAGTGTCTCCTTTTTACCATACCCTGCCCCAAACCCAACCCCAACCTACCCAACCCGAACCCCATCCCAACCCTTTGCATTACATTGTTCAACCGTCCTCAGATGAGCTGGACGATAACTATTTGATGCAAATATAATAATAACAATAATTAATAATAACTATATAAAACAGAGTATTCTCAGTGCTCGAAACTCTTACAATTGTTTTTTACTGGCACTATTTAATACATGGGAAAAATAAAATGAAAACATTGTTGTTCTTGTAGTGTTTCACCGACTACTGTGTATACATAACTACTCCTCCCTTCAATACTGGCAAGTGATAGGCATTTTAATATCTAATATGTGTGTTCCTTGTGAACAAGGACATGTACGTACCAGTGAAATGCTTGTGTCTGTTCAGCACGAGTGGTAGAAATTGGCAAGGCCTGACCCCTGGTAGTTGTCAACAATCAAAATAATGTTGAGCTTATCAGTTAAGTTGATGACATACAGAACATAATTTTCCAAAAAAATATTTAGAAAATGTACATGTAACACTATATTCCAGTTAGTGGGTTGGTGGGAAAAAGCTAGACCTAATTATTTATGAAACTAATGATCCAGTATTAGCTAGCTAGAGGTGTCTTAATAAGGAGCACTATACCTAAAGAGGCACAAAGATGTCCAGAGGTACCAACAGATATCAAGATTTGTCAGGAGATATATTTTGAGGTGCTTCATGATGTTAAGGTGTCCTTGTAATTTGCCAGTAGCTTAAGTGCCTGGAGGATTACTGATCAAGTTATTAGTGTTGATATATAGGTGGCTAGAGGTCTCTAGGAGTGCTATAGCTACAATAGCTACATGTAAGAGGTATCAAGAGATGTACAAAAATGTTTAGAAATATGAACAGATATCAAGACAAGTTTTTTTGAAAACCTCTTAATGCATCCTGAGAAATCACTAACAGTGAAATTAAAGAGGGGCTGAATCAGCATGACATCACGGTCAGACAGATTGGAGGAGAGTTTAAAGATACTTGCAAAGTAATTAATAAAAATTTTCTCACTGTTCTGAATTTTCACTGGCATCTGAGAGAGTCTCCCCTGGTAATCGGAGGTACAGCAACAATTTCTCTGTGTCAGACAGCTGTTCGACTTCATCCTGTAAAAGGTAGTCAGAAATAAATAGAAATTATAATGGACACGATGAAAAGGACTGGCATCAAGACTAAAATCATTTAGTCAGATGCTGGGTGTGCATTTAGGAGAATGTCACAACCACTTTTGCAGTGGCCTTGGGACGTATATCAATTGCAAGAGGGCGAGGGGATGGACAAAAGGGACTTTAATACATGTTATGAGGAGTGTTATGAGGAGGGGCAATTTTAAGTAATTCTCAACCCTGATCTTTCCTTACCTTAAATACTCTCAATGCTCGATGTGCATGCACCATAGCACCACAGAAGATAGAAGTCATTAAACTCTTAGCCTACATGTAGAGTTTGAACTTCACTTACCAAAATCCTTCTGACTTTCTCTTGCACATCTTTGCTGAAATAAAATATAAAAAAACCCAGTTTCTTTATAACTCAGTTATTTAAATTCAAAACCCCCTCTGGATATTTCTGCTTTTCAGTGGCTTATGAATAAACCACTGAGCCCCATGTCAGACCTTAGAATGACTGTTAGCATCTCAGCAAAATAAATTCATAACAGATTACATTCATGATTGTAATTCTTGTATCTGTTGACATTTTAAACATATTTGGCCTTTACAATATTATTTGAATAAGAGAGAGACTTATGATTATTTCCCAGGGACTTCACTCACATATTTTAATAAGGGTGGTGGTGGTGGTGGTGTGGGGGTATGAGGGATATTTTTTGGGTCTGAAATTTTTGGTCAAAAGTGTTTTTTTGAGTGTATGAAAGATGGCAGGATTATTTTGGATTGTGAAAAAACAGATGGATATTTTTGGGTTGTGGAAAAAGGATTATGGGTTTTTCTTAGGTATGCTAAAAAGAGCAGTGAGTTTTTTGGGTAGACAAATTCTGAAGTTATGATTTTCTTTGGTATAAAACATAAACCGCTGTCGGACCCCACTGGCATTAAGGACTGTGAAAGTGAGAAAATATTAATGAGATGACAATGCTACCAGTTTTATAGGAACTGCGGAGCAGGGGGGTAGGGGGCATGATATTTGAAAAGTTATAAAGAACAACAGTATGAGAAAGTGTCTTGAGCCCCCCAACTATTGAATCACTAAGGGTGCCCCTCTAGTCTCAAAGTTGCTCAGTGATCCCTGTTTTAGAAAGAGAACAAGAGAAAGAAGATTAGCTTCTTTGTGTTAACTTTAAGAAAATAATCCCCATTCGCTGACCTGATAGAGGATTTTGAATCTGGCCCTTTAATACTAAGACTCCTTAGATTTTTAAGGTTGAAATTTCCAATTCTAAGTATCCTCTAGTGATGAAAAGTGGGTTTTTCTTGGACTTAACACACTATTAGCAGGTTCCAAACATGATCAGTTAGAATAAGATGGTGCTTTGTGTTTTCAATATCTGTAGTTTCAAAAAACCAACGGAGACTGACAGACACTGATTCAGTCATGTATCACTGGAATTAGGATGTGAACTCCCATCTAATGGTTAAAGCAAGCAAGCTCGTGTAAAACTAAAAGCAAGATGGAGTGATAACAGCTCTAGGAATGGACTACAAGATTTAAATGGAAGTACAGTACATTAAAGCTTAAGGACAGGAAGAAAGAGGGCAATCATGCATTTTTGGAAGAGGGGTCACTATTCTAGCTGGACTTATAAAGGGGTGTTACCTCTTTACACTGTATTTTTACTTTAATTCATTTTCTCCCAGAAAAAGAGAGTTATGGACTCAAGCACTGCCTTTCCCCTAAATGTACCCCTTCAAAAAGATCAATAGGACAGAAGCTAGGTAGTATTAAACAAGATCTGAATGGGGGATCCTTCAAGCATGAAAATTTTAAAGCTACCATGAGCCCCAAGAACCTTAATTACATTATTTAGTTCAGGAGCCCAAGACACTCTGGGTTTTAGACTGGAGTCCTAAACCCTTGGGAGAAACTGAGTAAAAGCCAAGTTTGAGTAAAATTTCAATGAAGAGTCAAAAGACAAAAAAACTTGGCAAAGCAGTGACTAATCACAGAATTGTTCCAAAAACATATTTTATATCAAGCATTTATATGTTAACCTGACTGTGACCTCCAGAAAATAATGACAGTGTCTAACTCTTACTGCGTACATGGAGAAAAAGTTTTTAGAGTACATGTACCCACCCCTCCCCTGCAAAAAATCAGAAACAAAGAGCAAGTTTATGCACGAGAAAATTCGGGCTTTGCATAGGAGCGTTAATTCGTTAAATTTTTCAAATTTACTTCAAAAAATCGAAAGCTGCAGGCTGTTCACTGCTGTCGTGGAAATTCAATATTACAAACGTGTGATTTTCAAACAAAAACCTATTAACCAATTCCCACGCCAGGTTTTTGCACGGCACCACATGGTAAAACAATGGAAATAAAACAGCTTTTATGATAAGAGTCTTTTGAGCAAACATTTCTTATTGTCTGGTTTTCCAATAAAGTTCCCTTAATTCTTACATCTTCTTTCGATATCTTCTGCGTGAATCAATCACAGTGGTTGCTGTCAAAGAATCAAGCTTTCATATGTTCAGAAATATTGCTCAGCTGTGCAAATCCTCGCCGGTGAAGCGCACGGCAATGACTCGCCGCCTCTGGCTGGTGGCTCTTGAGTTGTGATGTTCGTGGTTGTTTACAGGATTCAGCGTCAAAATACAACGTTAAGTAGAACTGTAGTTTGACGCCAGCTTCCGTGACACTGACAAGTGTCAAATTGTTTCAACAAGGAAAATGCTTTCGCTCATATTAAATGACACTTCAATTTTCCAAAGCAGGCCTCCAACCAAGCAAGTGGACAGAGCACTTTAATTCAAATCAAATATTAAATAAACTAAAATCATGCACCAAGAAAATCGCACTTCCTTTAAGAAAACAGTCAACTAAATGAAGTTGCAGCTTCGTTACATAATTAAGAACGAAAGTTCTACCGCGTGAATGATTTAAAAAACAATTATTATATTAAGAGAGTAGCGGATAATAGTATATAGTTTCTTTAAAACTAAAAAAACAGTTATGAAAACTATCTTAAAAATTCAGCTAAAACGGCTTGTGCTCTTGTTTAGTTTCTCTTAATAAGTCGACCATCTTTGCATCTGTGTCAACTATAAAATCCGACGCCCGACGTTAAAATTTCTATTGTTTGGAAAGCTGGTCTCATGTAAATTAAAAAAATAATTTGCTGAACAACAAATATTTTTGAAGTTGAGCATGAAATACTTCAACATTTTTGTTTAAATTAGTGCAATCATTACAAACCATGCATATGCGAAAAAAACTGCCAATTTGAAAAAAAAACATTTGAAATCTTTAACCTTTTTAAAAAATCAATATATGGCTGTTTTCATGCTTTGAAGTCACAACGTTCTGCATGATCGCACGCGGCTCAACAAACTCCAATATGTGCAGCAGCTGATAAAACGAAATAATTTGCATCTCTTTTCAATAAAAAACAAATCTCTGTACAAATCAAAGCTTTCTCGGTTGATTAATTAAATAAACGAAAATCCTGAATGAGACGACAGTGGGCAGCGAACTTACCTAAAAAAAGCTGCTACGTTTGTCGTGTTTACAAATCGCGCAGTTTTCACCAGATTGTCATCGACAAGACTTAATAAAGTACTCACCAAAATAAACAACGAGCTTCAAAAGAGTGCTTATTTCGAGGTAGAAAAAGCTTCAAAAAATCATTCTTTTATTTTCAAAAAATGTGTCAAAAGCCTGAATCTGAAACGCGGCGCCTCCGTCAATGAATGAAACATTTTCGCGCAAAGGCCACGTGGAAGAATTCGAGCATTAAAGTTGGTTCCTGCATCTGTCCAGACCAGAAACAAATCACACGTGATTTGAAAAATGAGTCGTTTTCCTCGATATGCCCTTTGAGGGCGACGTAATATCTATACAAGAAATGGTGCTGTTTTTCAGCATCATGAAATATATTTATTAAAGGGTCAAAAGTGGAAGAGATTTCTGGATCTTTAGTCGAAATTTGGTTCATTTCCCTCATATTATTAACATCTCATAAGTAAATATGATGATTGAATCCATCCCTTCGTCCTTGGGTTGAGGAATAAACAGCGGCGCAAAACAAAATACCCGTTCGAGTACCGGCCAGGAGTTATTTTCCTCACGCGAGCACACACTAATAGCTATTTAGATTGTCATACCTGACGTACGCTTCCAAGGCCTGCTCGAGTGCTGAGCCGCAACCCTCCGTCTCTGCCTCGCATTCACTCGGGCTCACACTTGTCAACTCTTGAACTGATTCAGTTGGCGAGGTAATTGACTTCATTGAGACTTCATTTGGCGAATTCATTACAGCCACATCCATGGCGGTGCTACACGCTGACTCGACACCCATGTCTACATTTCCAAAAGCGCTATTCATGTCTGTTTCGAGTCTCTGGCAGTTCTACTTTGCATGCCGCGTTTCGCACCACTATTTTATTTGCCTGGAGGTCGCAGCTCACCGATCAACTCCACTGAATATTTTAAACTTTCAAAGCAATGTGCATTTTGTAAACTTTGAAATGTGTCCACATGGGAAAACTACGCTGCGCGCACGCGTGATTGAACCCAGGTTAATCAGGCGTGAAAAGCTCAAGGTGTACTCAACCAATCAAATTAACACCTCTAAACTGCTCATGTTCCTTCTATATTTATGTCACGTGGTGTAACAGGTCCTTTGGGTATTTCAGTCTCTATTTACTTTAATTCCATATTTAAAAAAAAAAATAGAAACTGTTTGGTAACTGAACGGACCTGAGTCTAGTCAAAGTTATAATACACGCTTTCTTTTATAAGAACGAGGATCAGTTTTGGCGGCAAGAATTAAGAACAAGCTGAGGACAAATCCAGGCTGGAGTTTGGAATAATAAATGCAAAGTTTATTTATTTTTTAACAAAACTCTATTATTTTCCTCAAACTCGATTTTAATGAGTGTTAAAATACTCCAAATGTTGACACCGATCGAATTTCCAATGGCAATTGCGATTTATTCGGCTTGATTCCTGATCACAAGTTAGGTGCATTTGTACTTTAGGATTTATTTCTTACTGTTATTGTTTTTATGAATACTTTAAAAATAAGACCAGCTTAAGAACAATTGAGGCTGACAACCACTAAAGAGTTAAGAACAACGAGGCTCGGCCAAAATTTACTGGTTATTATAAAAAAGCGTGTAAACGGTGTTTTTTTCAGAAGACCAGATCAGACCGGTCATTGTGAATCATTGACAGAGTCTATTCGCACAATACTTTGAAAATACACTGAAAATTATATACTACAGAATTAAAGTTTTTCTTGCAGCGGTTCACAAGTGAGAACACATTAAATTGACCTGAGTCAAGCAGTTATTGAAATGGTACTTATTCTCATATAATCACACCACAGGCGCGGATCCAGGATTTTGAAATGGGGGTGAATTTTGAAATGGGGGGTGAATTTTTGTAATAATGTAATAGAACCAAAGCCTAATATTTGAGGGATAAGAAAAAAAAGAAAGAAGGGGGATAAGAAAAAGGGGGCGAAAATTCACCCATTTCACCTCCCCTGGATCCGCGCCTGCACCAGCACCCTGCATTAGCACATGGCACATGAATCGTCTGCAGAGACGGAAGTGGATTAAAGAGGGTCCAACATAGGCCTTTTCAATCCCGTATCCCGACACAATTTTTCCTTTTACCCCGCCATCCTGCTTCTTCTTAGAGTGCAACCCTAATCCATTTTTCTTGATTTATTTCAAACTAGCAGTCAAATCCACAATTACAATACTAGGTCTGCCACCAGTCTTCGTCCTCACAAATGTCCAACCAATATCAAGCAATTTACTGTCCTTTTTCAAGGTTCTAAGATATGGAATGCTCTCCCTTCCACATTAACTTTCTCGACTAGCCTTTTTTCCTTCTCAAAAAAATTCAAATCCTTTTTGCTTAAAAAATAAATGACTCGCAAACGCATGTCCAATACTTTTTTTAACGTACTAGTTCTAATTTAATGAGGAGTTCCCTTCAGTAAAAGCCCATTGGTTTCTTGGGACTCCTCGCCTCCATTAATTCTATTTAATTTTTTTGGTAAAATGTATACATCAAAAATGGCAAATAAATGATGATGATGATGATTGATTTGGGTAAGTTTTGTGATTGTTTATCGTATACTCAGGCGATCAATTTCTTTATAAAATTAGCTTGTGTCTATGATTTCTCATGCAGTCTTATCCTGCTTCCCGCCTGAGAAAGTCCTTAATTACCGCTTCCTGTCAATGAAATTCCCAACATCCCGCTTGCCACTGGCCTCTTGTCATCCCGCAGCAAAATTGTATTTTATCCCGCATCCCGCCAGGTAAAAAAGCCTCATTCCGCATCCTGTCAAACATATTTTTGACCCTCATTAAATAGGAAGGAGAAGACGAACGTTAACTTCAAAACTTCAAATGCTTCGTCA
Source organism: Umimayanthus nakama (assembly GCA_027574985.1). Taxonomy (NCBI): domain Eukaryota; kingdom Metazoa; phylum Cnidaria; class Anthozoa; order Zoantharia; family Parazoanthidae; genus Umimayanthus; species Umimayanthus nakama. The sequence continues at coordinate 11,123 of JAOBRG010133103.1, read as the reverse complement.
GATAGCTTTTTTATCTATCTGAGATGGAGCAAAATAGCGTCAGAATTAATTTTACTTCCTAGTAAAACTGTTGTGGCTTTTATTTCTAATATCTATATTAACTTTAAGTTCAGAGCATTCCGCAAATATATCTATGAAGCATTCGAGCTCTCAGCTCTCAGCTCCATCGAACATTGAGATAAGTATCGCTGTACCCGTCTTTTCTTCTATTTGGCCAAACTGAACCGTGATGTTTTTTTTAGTTTTTGAAATGGGGATGCAAGCCTATGTAAGCTTCTATGCCATCTTCTACATGTAGCACAGTTTGTGTATAATCTGGTGAGATTTGCCATCCCAAACCAAACCACTGCCATACACACGCTTTTCTTTTATAAGAACAAACTTTATCAGAACGCCCAGGCTGAGGTTTAATTTGCCCAAAAATTAAGAACAAGGCGGCTAAGAACAATCTCCAGGCTGAAACTTTGATAAATAAAAAATTAAGAAAGGTTATTTAATTCTTGTACACGGAATAAGATGTACATGCCAGTATAAAAAGGCCTGTTAGAATTAGCTGGGGCCATCGAGCGCTGGAGGAGTGATAAACAAGCGGACACTGTATTGACAGTTTCAAACTTTTTCGCATCAGTACAGCAGGTTGGAATAAAAGCAAACACGTATTTCTTAGCGACGTTTTATTGTTCAGAGCAGAATTACCAGGAAATAAGAATAGTTTAAGAACAATTTGCGGCTAAAATCGCCAAAAAAAAGCGTGTATCGGATCTTTTTGTAAAACTCTCTTCAAACATCTTATATCGCGCTAAAACTATGTTTGATATCGACAGCACCGATCTCGACCTGAATTCTGGCTGTCTGAAATTTACAAACAATGTTTTTTAAAAAAAATACATCCAATGATGTGTTTTTAATAGTAAACACCCAATAAATTTTAATACTTATGCAATCCTTAATTTTAAGGGGAACGGAAGGATGCGGAAAGGATAAGGGTGGTACTATTTGTAGAATGATCGCGAGGAAAAGGGTGGGTTAAGGGTAAAGTAATGTTAGTAATATTATTAGGGAGGGAAGGGCGACACAAGCAAGGTGCTATTATCACCACAACAGGGATGGGTCGGGTAAGATTAGCACTAGCGCTTGTAATAACATTATTAGGGAGGGAAGGGCGATACAAGGGAGGATTTTCTGTTAATAGTACAGGGATGAGTGGGTTGTGAGAGGTGTTTCAATATTAGAATAGAAATGAGTAGGAGGGGAAAAAATACTTTCTTACGACCCGATGGACGGGTATTCTTTATTTGTTTTGTTAGTAGTTTAGCAGTTTAAACTTGCTGGGTTGTAACCTGCTTAAAGATTGCCAACTGGTACGCAGCTTTCGGCTGTTCTTATTTTTTGGCGATTTCAGCCTCAATTTGTTCTTAAATTGTCCTTATGTCCTGATATTTTTCAACAGTGGGTTAGTTGCCCGGAACAATAAATGTAAAATGGCACTAAGAAACATGTGTTTGCTATTGTTTCATCCAGCGAAAAATATTAAAACTGTCGATACAGCGTCTGCGAACATGACAAACTTGCTTATCACTTTCCCAGCGCACATGATCAAGCTAAATTTTGACAAAATTTGTTTTCATATACATCCCAATTTGTGTACAAGATTTAAAAAATTTTCCTATTTTTTTACTGATCAAAGTTTCGGCCTGGTGACTGTTCTTAGCTTGTTTTTAATTTTTGGGCAAACCTCAGCCTGGGTGTTCTTATAAAGTTTGTTCTTTCAAAGAAAGCGTGTACCGGCGGGTTTCTTGGCAAGTTTCCTATCCACCCTAAACACCCGGTGGCAGGCGTTATGTAGGGCTTGAAGTTTTTAAAAATGATAAGAATTATAGAATACACACACTATACAATGGTCAGTTTACCGCGGATCTCTGAAAATGTTCTTAGCAAACATGACTCTGCTTTTCTTTCAAGTAGGACTTTTTCTGCGCTCAATTCAATTTACTTCTGTCAAACCTTTCCTGAACTGTTTTTGGACTTGTCATTACGACAAGCTGTTATACACCTAACCACACACACGCATTCTCCGTTAATGTGAGCCAGAGATGTCGCACGTAAAAACAGCACTGTCTTTTAGCATCTATAGTTACTGTACTTTTTGTTAGTAGTCTATCGTCTGCTAAGACTAGAGCTTTTTTGTCCTAAGTACATGCAAGTTTGGCAGTTTTCTGAGTGATCTTTCTGAGGACCCTTTTCTTGTAAAAAAGGGCCAAAATACGTTTCGCACGCCAGAAAAACAGAATAATAAAGTAAAAAAGCAACACTGGCGCATCAGTCAAAAACTTGAGCTTAGGTAAAGATTGAAGATACGTATTTGGGTCGACAATTGAGCTGATATTGACGAATGCAAAACTTAACAGTTTTGCTCACGGCCTGTCGACGTTGTTTTCGTCTGAGTTTGAGTCATTTACGTTACTTGTTAATTATGTTAAAATTTGTACAAAAACCACAGGCAGACAATCCGTAAAGTTCGAGGAGATCTGTAAATCTCATACATTTGCTGTAATCGTTTGACACGCTGACTGAACTCGTACATTTACTGCCGGTAGTTTGAAACCGCGCAACGCGACCCATACATTTGCTGTAATTTGTAACTGCTGATTTCAGTTTGTTTACAGTGATCGAAAGAAATCCCAATAAATGCTTTATTTTCTCCCCTGTGAACTCCAAAACACAAAATAGTATCAGGTAAATAAAGTTCACTTATCTGTCACCTTTTGAGTTGTCTTGAGTCATTTGATGGGGTTTTGGGACGCTTGGTTTCTCGATTGTTAATGTGGCTCGCCATAGTACCAATACGCGAACTGGTTCAAAAAATATTTTCCTGGGACCGGTTGTTCGAGGCTAAGGCGAAACCTCAAGTACAAGTTCTTTATCTCAGGACACGAATACCATTCTTTATACAGTATTGATGAAGCACTAATGAAACCCGGTTTCATAAATCCAAAATGTCGACCCAAGGCAATCATTCAATAAACAGGTAAATCTAATAGTGGGTTAAAGTTTGAACTGGTTAGCGCCGATCCACTTTCCCGGGCCCAGCACAGCAAGATTCTGGCTCAAAATTCAGTATTCAGTTTGAGCAAACAATTCTTGAACATAACCATAGCCATCCAAGAAGGATGCCGTGCCTCCCTACCCCCCAATTTTTTTTTGGCGCCTATAAAGTTGCATTAGCAAAACCCTAAATTTCACTCGGGTTCTTAAAATACTGGTAGAGACGGGACTCAGGAAAGAATGCCCTGCACCAGTCTTCAAAGCATCAAAACAAAGGAAAAGAAGACGTTATCTTTAGCATTTGATTTATTCCTGTTAGGATTGATACCTTTTAGGTTTCAACATTCATTAGTAAATTCCTTTATACAATTACTATGTTATATTACAACTGATAAATATTCCAAATATTAATTAAATATTAACAGTTGTACTGAATTACAAAAAGGCATAATTTTTGAAAGCAACTTAACAAAGACAGAGCTGATGAAAACAACGTAATATCACGAGAGACAAATTTCTATATTCCTGTTGCTTTTGACTACTTCCATAAGACAATCTTGCTTGCAGCAGCTTACAACTCCACTGGGGTAACGACCTTACTCTTTCAACCAAATTTCGATGTTTCAAAAGTACCGATCTTTTTGGCTGTACGCAAACAGCTGCTGTACGAAACATTGCCAGCTTTTGAAAATAACTTTAATTTCCACGACCGTTAATCGTAAAATAACGCAGCGCCGCGGGTACGTCTACAAACAAACGAACTTGCTTTCTTCACTTCTTTGTATGCCTTTTGATAGTTTTCGTACGCTTTCAATTTTAGAACCACTCTCCTTAAATTCTCTCTAAAGGTCAGACTCGGTTGTTCTTAAAATTTACTTATTTCAATAAGTTATTATATTTGTTGCAAATTGAAAAAATATAAAATAACGACAAAGTACTGGAAAATAAAGCCGGTGCACCACATAACGACGCCCAAGAGAATCGTTTGGGTCACTTTTAATCAAACCAAAAAGCTTTTTGTGTTTTCATGTTGACAGAGAAGCTAAAGGGCTTAAATTTTCGTCCAGAAACGATTTTGTGATTCCTGGGCACCCCCTCTCCTCTTGAATTGTTCTTAGTTTTTGAAAATTCAGTTAAGCTTCATGGCTTATAGACGGATCTTTTGTAATAAATTAAAACAGTCGTAAGATCACAATCGTGTCAAAGTGCAGGATGCACTCTTTATAAGTGCTATAACCCAGTTATAATATTCGGGAGGAACAAAGTGTTCTACAGTTAGGAAACCGCTCCTAACTGATCTCAAATGGGGAAGGCCTGTCTCATCCAATGAGACCATTAAGTAATATAATAAGACACTATATTATGTCCGTAGCCTGCTAGCCGGATCTCCTGTTGGTTTTATTGATCGAAAACTTTTGTTTTGGCGCGCAAAAATCAAGTTGAGGGGACTAAAGAAGAATGTGAAAATTGAGAGCCAGCAGGAAAGGCCAGTTTTTGAGTGTACAGCGGTCGCACACGAACGCTGGGTTCTGATTGTGACAGATTTTCAATAGCACGTTCAAGCGATAAAAGGGAGCTCCAGATAGGAATCAAAATAAGTATAACTTTCAGTGTTCGTTGAAGCAAAAACAAAAAACGACTCGCTGAATTAGTGGCGAAGAGATCTCACGGAAGTTCTGTTTATGTGTCCGCTGCTGATTGGTCTCTTTACCTGCATTTAAGGCAGAGAGACACAAAGCAAATGATTTCGCGTCCACCAAGGAAGGTCAGAGCAGCCTTGAAAGAAAACTAGTCACCAAAACGGATCCTTGCGATCGTTTTAAGCGTTTTAAAATGTTTAATACACAGATAGTAGTGTCGTTGGCTGATACTCTAACAGTAACATTTCCATTGGCTGCAATATTAAAAAGCCACATTTTCCGTTTTAGGTTTTTGTAAGTCATTGTTAAGTCATCAGTCGAGATGGTGATCGCTAAATGTTGCTTTGGGGAAATGCCTTTCAACAAAGACTTCCTGGACGTTTTTTGTCCCAGAGCCTTCTTTACAAATGGATAAAGATCGATGAGATTTCTTATCTTCAGTTCTCTTCTCCTCTTTCTTCCCCAGCCCCCTCTCCTTGATTTTCGCGCGCTAAGCAAAAGTACTCGATAAAAACCAACAAGAGAGCCGGCAAGCAGGCTATATAAGTTCAATAAATTTGCTAACAGTAAATTTCGTTACTTTATAACCATCTATTAGCAAGTGCTTCGTCATCTAGATATTGAATTGTAACAATCCTAAATTTGATTAAGTTCACAGCCGTCATAACTCATGACTTTTGGGCGTGTACCGGGGATTTGTCGGCCCATCAGTAACTGTTCGTACATCCCAGTCCGGGTGGCCATCGAAGTCCGGAGGCTGTCGGGCAAATAGCACTCTAATGTCCGTGTGTAGGTAAACCCTACCCGACTTGGAACTGGTGAACCTGCAAGCACAATTTCACTTGTTAGATTACGAACCAGTTTGACCACAGGGGACCCATGCTATGAATGTGTGTTGTTGCTGCAGGACATGGAGCAACTTACAAGACTTAGAATTTGACCGATATCTTCAAATGATGAAACCGATTATCTAAGTGCCGATTTCAAGCCATTTCAACAATTTTTCCTCCATCAAGATTATATCAAGGGACTAAAAATCGTTGAAGTGGCCTGAAATCGCACCGTAGAGCAAGAAAGACATAAACAACGCTTCGGCAGCTCCACTTCGTTTTTTACAGAGATATCGGTAACACTTTAGTTCCTATACAAAGTCTCTCAAATTTGCTCGATACAACACATCACTGACAACACTCAATCATACAATGAATGAGTCTCATGTGATCTGACAGGCAACGGCCTGGGGCACTGCGTCAACGGTACTTTAGTAGTTGTATATTTAGTTTTTACTGAGCCACAGGTAGCAAAGCTCGCTAATCCAGGCGGGTTTGCCTTTGAATGCGCGTTAACCAATTACATAACAAAAGCACAAAAATAAATATTTAGCCGTTTGTCTCTAAACGTTCAACAACTCCGATAGCAGTCATGGAAGAACAACCCGCTGTGTTAATCTCAAAAGATGTAACAAAAACGGTTAAACTCCCCCCCCCCCCCCTCCATTGTGGCCCTCATCTATGGATTTTGATTTTGATTTATTTTTTTTTGTTAAAGTGTGTTATTTGTTTACATTTAGTGTGCATCAACATGTTTGTTTGTTTGTTTCACTTTGCTTGCTTTATCTTCGTATTTTAATCCGACATGTGTTAACGGAGTCTTGACAGTTTCGGGTAAGATTTTCATTTTAGTTGTTTCTCAGTTTTTGAGTTTGCTCACGCGAGTGGCTCCGCCTCAGTTAATATTCTGCTATTGGTCTGGAGTTTATTGGCCGGGCAGAAACCATGAAAGCAGGGTCAGTGCACCCTTTTTAGGAATACTACTGACGATCTCACCATTTTGTAGTCATCCAGTTATGTAATTCAAAAACAGAATGTTGGGCGGTTTGAAATAGTGCAGATTAAGTCTCAAAGTCAGTACGAATAACAGCTTACCTTAAATGAATCAGATAATGAAGAGTCGTCTGAGCCTACGAAGTACACAAAAGGATAACAGATCACGATTTTTGAAGGGAATCATGCAACAATTCAACCTAAACAGTTTTGACTTTAATTTGTCTTACTATAAGCGACCGAGAAAATGTGAATGTTTGATCTCGACCTGACGGGAATAGGAGACAACTCCTAAAAACCCGATTCAGCAGTTCAAACCATGTCAAATATAAGAAAAAGAAGAGTAAAACAAAGTAAGCTTTCCACGTATATGAACAAAACTAAATTGCTTCTTAAACTATAAATAGAAATTTCAAAAAAAAAAAGATTGCATAAATTATACACAGGTCTCCCAAGCTTTAGGTCCCCCCCCCCCCCCCCCACCTCCTACCTGCCATTTCGTTTTCTCTCTTACCTCTTTCCCAATGTCAGCCTTGCAAACAGAAAACGTTCTCTGCCTCAGGAAAGTTTGGGATTTCGGTGGCATGTCAGAGAAGTTGTAGAGAATAACAAATACTTTTACCACAGTCTTGTTCGGATTGAAGACCGTCTAAAAAGAAAAAGTGGTTTGATCTACATGAAACTAACGCATTTATTCTAATAATCGAAAAGGGCGCCTAATAAATTTGAGAACCTCGAGGATGGGCGCCTATTGGAGAGAAGACGCTTGGAATAAATACGGCATCTTTGTTTATCTCTGGGAAGCAGCATCTATTGACATGTTTAGAACTACGAAAAGTTGCAACTGAACCACACCAACATCAACGCACCTAACTCACGCCCCGTCCACACGTATCCGGGTATTATTTCTTTTAGCGGGTTTAAAAAAATTCGCGTCCACACGGATTCACTGTAGTGCCCAGTACTCCTCAGTGAGCATTGAAAATAGAGCATGCGCAAAGCAACGCGTCTAGAGTAGTAATGCGCGAATTTGGCGGCAAATTAGGGAACTTTAGGAACTAGGACGGGAACGTTAACAAAAACGGCTGCTTAGTAGTCTGCTCCGACGAAGGGCTAACGCTCGAAACGTCAGCTAAACACTATATCCCACAGGCGAAAAACATACCATATCAACTTTTGTTGATTTTAAAACCCATTTGTTTACCATATTGTGGTTAAGAAGGCCGGTGTTTGTGCATTAAAGTAGCCACTGACATCGGGCTATGTTGACAAAAGGTCTAGGACGTGCTTCTTTGGTCAGGAATTTGATCGCACTAGACATTTTAAAAAATTCAAATGTCCAGAAGTTGGACCAATGGTGGATGTTCGCGTTTGGATGCACATTGAACTCAAGACCCAAATCTACCCTTACAGAGTTCTCTATCTCTGAAATGATCTGCTAGTCTGCAAAACAATGTAATTTTGAGTGACAAAAAAGCTAAACTTACTCAAAGTCAGAAAACAAGGGAGTTCACTCTGGTAAAATAGTTTGTTGTCTCAAAAGTTTCGGTCACTTAATGACCTTCCTCAGTTAAGTTTAATTGAAGTGAATCAACTCAGTTTAACCGAGGAATGTCACACCAAATTGTTTTACCAGAGTCAACTCCGTTTATCAATTCTAAAAAATTTATCATGCCTGTGACAACCACAGCATTTCAAGGAAAAATTACTTGTTATGTTTCCACTTATTGAAAATAGCAATGATTGTGGGACAGTATCTGTTAAAAGCATCATTTTCAAAAAACTACTGAAACAAATTTTAAAACTTATAACTTTCCCCCATTTATGCTACTTCATATGACATTGCTATCAATTATGGAAGCAGCTGCTTCTTATGATCATCTCTCTGTGCGAAATGGACTTTATTTTGTTTTAATTGAAACCATTACAAGTAGTACCCAATTTCATATTGTTAGTATGATGCGTAACCGTTGAATCGGAGTTAGAAGAATCATCTGCATCTGTACATACATACATACTTTATTACATCTCCCCAGAAGGGCTTTTCAGAGACAATAACAACTAATATAGAAAAAGATTAAATATGTTCACTTAAAGCAGTGGCGGATTTAGGAGAAATCGGTAAAATGCTACAACATTTAATATTAAAAATCTAAATGGTTTGGTTGTTTATCAAACTCCTCTTTAGTGGCTGGAAAGTCCGGTTTTGAACACCATTCTCACTCTCCAAGCAGCTTACTTCCAGTACGTACCTCCTCTTCTTCTCTCACTAAACAAAATCACAAAGATAACATAAGCAATAAATAAAAACAAACTACAGTATCAGTAAACTATTGTGAACATCAGTAATAATTATAACTAATAACAATAGGTTTTTTTGTCATAATACCCAAAAATATTAGATGTTTATAACTTTTTGTTATAGGTACTTTTTTTATGAGGATGATCCCATTAAATTAAAACAAGTAAAACCTGGATTATGTATTCTACGAAGACAAGTTTTGTACCAGCAGCTTTCACTCAATACATTTACAATACATTTTATGTAGAATTGTATTATGTATAATGTATATATATAATTGTATAATTATGTAGTTATTATACTGTATACTTATACATAATTAGATTAGTTAATATTATGTTTTATTATTTAACATTATTATTATTATTATCATTATTGTTACTACTATTAGTGATGGTTAACACTACATGTAGCAGGTACACAACAGAAAATTTGTGTCAAATTGAGCTTACACTTTTATAGTACTTATGACTTCAAGTACTATGAATGCATATAGAAATTACATAAAATTACTTGTGGAATCATGTGTTTCCAAATTAATCAAGAATGAGGTTCTGTCCACAAGCCTGTCCATGGATCCTACATGTTTTTGGTTCCTCACCGCAGGTGTAGATTATGATATTTTGTCAGATTAGCTGAGAAACAATAAACCTCACAAAAATAAGTATAAATTACATGATTGTTATGGTTCTTATAGTCAAATTAGTTCTCATAGTCAAATTAGTCTATGCTAGTCAATTTCTTATTAATTAAGATTCATACTAATTTTAACTCAGATAATTTAATACCTCTTTTTAAACACTTTTTACATGTATATGTTGCAGTTATTTTTTGGTTTTTATTTTTAACTACCAGTTAGATTTTTCTACTTATTAGTTAATGTCTTTTTCTAAAAAGTTAGCTAAAAGTTAGTTAAGTATTAGAATAATGCTTGTATTCACAAAAAGTTCAAACTCTGACATCAAGTCATCTCTAACTCTGTTGGTGGGCAGTGTACCAGGGTTATCCAGAGATGAGATGTAAGATGGGTGTTCAAGCAAAGGTAAGAAGGACCTTTGGTGTTAAGCAATATGTTACAGTTAGGACAAGCTTAAGATTAAGGATTTCTTTAGGATTAGGATTAGGATAAGGGGAAGGGTTAGGGATAGAAATAGAAACAAAACTTTTTCCTATAACTATAATTTATAGTAAAAAATATAGTTTAAATAATTAACTAGTTAAAAAAAATAGTAACTGGTTAAAAAAAAAAAAAGTTAAAATTTGAGTTTAAGTGAAATCGAAACTTAACTACACCATATATAAATATACGGGATTACTCCACAACCAAAAGTACAAAATCATTGGAAAATTTTGACCAATAACTTTCAGAAGCTGCAAAGGAATGATTGAATATAAAGGTCAAAAGAAAAAGTATACCTGGTAAAGAGACTCATTGGCTTATATGTTTTTGCTGAAAATAAATTTCCAATTCATCTTTTTTTTAAATAGTTGTATTAGATTTTGCTTTTTGTACTTAACATTCAACCAACTGATTTTTTCAACATTTTTAGTATTGAAATATAGCTACAATTTTGCTTAGAGAGAGCCACAACAAAACTTCAAATGATATTATGGCTCAGAATTACCAGACGCGATTCACTTAAAAGTCTTTGACTGATGGGTTTGGTATGTGAAAGGGTTTTGAAGGTGAATACTGTGCAAACTTCTCGACAAACTGATCACAGAAACTTAAACACTGCTAAATTATAAAGTTAAGCAAGCAAAGAAAAGTTTTCAAACAAGGACAGTGTTTGCAGTGCTTTCTTTGGAGCATAAAAAAAAACAATTAAAAAACAGTTTGAAATTGGCTGTGGATTCTGATTCTCATCCACTGTTTGCAAACTTTGATTCTAGGATTGATTAAGCTACAAAATAATGTAGACATAGGATAGTTTTAAACTTACTTGGTTTATTTTTAAGTTTAAAACTATAAAAAAATTTTGCTTCTGAATGCTCAACAGCAACCAATCAGGCAAATAGTATTACTGGAGTCTGCACCTGTTCAAAACAACTCATCGACAAGTTCCTGACCACCAAACTAGTGGTATTGGCAGAAAATTTGTCCCTTGTATTATGATCACAGAGTTCAAAGAATCTGTCATGAAATACAGTGTTTGCCTACACTGTAATTTTGTAGGCTGTTTTCTGTGGCCAAAACGTTTTACTGGTTGTTTTCAAACAGTAAGGTAGAACTTTCACTAACCTAGTGGCACACCCCCACCAAACCAGATGGGGGGTCCCATCCCCCCCCCCCCTCCCCCTCTGAGGCTCATT
>JAOBRG010132992.1:0-19027 GCA_027574985.1 Umimayanthus nakama | reverse complement strand
TAAAAACTCATTTTTGAATTTTTGAAATATATTAAGTCACTAAATTTTGGCGTCAGGTTATATTAGCGACACTTTTTTTTAGCGTCACTTTAATTTAGCGAATTTAAAAATTCGCTAAATATCGCTTAATTAAAGTGACGCTAAAAATTCCTGTAATAAGGTAATATTTTGTTTGTCTACTAGACGCTGTTTACCATCTAGGGGTCTTGTACCTACAGTACAGTAACAACTCATCCTCAGAAACCGATAAAGGGGGATAAGGTCTCGAGTTAAGAGAAACCCCAAGCAGGGCTTTTAGAGTGTTTGAAGTAGACGGCTGTTGGGAAAAAGTAGCCGTCTGTTTTGCTCGTCTTACTAAATGACCTCACCAAAAGTGAACTGTATTGAATCAGAGAAAAGTAACCAGCTGTGTTAAGGCAAAGTAGACGGCGGAACTCCGGCGGTCGCCAGTTTGGTTTGAAAGCCCTGCCCAAGGGGGGCTACTATCACAAACTTTGGGTGGGAGAATGCTGCTGGGTTCGCGAAAGTCCTTCACCTTACTAGAGTAAATTTTGCAAACTTCGTGACCCTATACAAGGGTAAAAATGCTCAACTGTTCTCGATTTCAATCTTTAGTCCTACAATTTTTGTTCGCTTAACAATCCCATTAAATGAAACCCTATTGTACACCAATTTTCTATGATTACTAGACCCCATCACAGAGTAAATGGCCCGAAAACCATTTCGTTTTAAGCGGCTTATACTTGTATAGCCAATATAATGATGGGTGTACCCCAAACCCTGGGAGAAAATTAAAAATGGTGGATTGATTTGATTGTACATTTACTTCCTGAGTACTTTTTCATGGCCTACTGACTAGCTTGAAGCCGATCTTAGTTTCATAACAATCTCGTCAATACTTTTCGGAGGGTTTTCAACAACTCTTCACTCGGTGTCAATCCTGACTGTTGTCGAAACTTCACAAGATTTAATTTAACACAGGATGCACTATATCTTTCTATTATCAACTGCCGTGGTAACGCAGTGATTCGCAGTATGTTTTTATTATAGTAAAATTATATGAATCTTGTAGTCCTAAAAAGAATAGCTTTACCAAATTGAATTGTAGTTTAGATTTTAGTATTTGAGGACATCACTGTAAAAACAATCTACCAGATGAGGGGATTGTGTCAAAATATAAATAGGTCAGTTTTTGATTCAATATTTAGCCCTCTCGGTGTCCTTTATGCAGATCAAGATAAAAGGAATCGTTGGAAGTGGAGTCCAATCAGACATTGCTGTGGATAACATCATGATATCACACAACAATACCTGTGCAAGTATTGGCAGTTTTCGTCCTAAAGCAGGTAAAGGTTTCGACTCAGGTTGAACTTAAACAACCGAATAAAGGGGGCTTCTTATTTTTCCATGCACTCTAGTTTTGCACTGCACTGTGAGATACTGCTTTTTGTAGGCAGAGATTGTCATTAAAAACAAATTCTATCCTACATGTAAGCTGATTAAAAATGAGAGTGCTGATTAGTTTTATAAACGAGCTTTACCCTTTGCTTGATTACTAATGTTTTATGTTAGACTGCAGTAAATTGTTTTTGGTTGTTCGATTGACTTGATGAAAAAAAAAACTACAAAAAATCTGGTAATTATATAAAGACTCAAGGGGGTGCCAGAATTTTAAGAACTGTTAGTTCAACTGTACTCCTGCTTAAGTTACCACTAAGTTTAAATTTGAGACAATAACACATTTTTTTAACTATTTGTCACTAAACAAGATGCTATGCACCTACATTGTAGCCTTACTCAGGCTATATCGGACTGTTAGTCGGACTCTTGAAAGCTGTAAGTTCGACTGCACTCCTACTAGTTACCAGTATATTAAGATTTGAGACAGTAATACAAATTACATTAACCATTTGTCACTAAACAAGATGCTATGCACCTGGTCTTACTAGGGCCTTATCGTACGCTTAGCGACTAATCTTAAAGCGGTTACTGGATCTCACTTGTTCATTACAATTGTACACCATTTGGCAAGGACAGATGAACCAGCTTACAAGAAGTGGATGAAAATGCTCGGCATCACATGTATGTCATGTATTCTTGCTGTAAGGTTCTGTGATTTCTTTTGATTCAATATGCATCGATTTTTAAGGATACCGTTCACTTTGGAACGGTTCAAAATTTCGAAATTGAGATTTTTGCAGAAAATAAAAATACATTAAATAAGCTTCTAGTAGGAAAAAATGTTTTTCAATACGTTTAATAGTTTGCGAGATATGACGAACGAGAGTTATTACCGAAAGTGAAATTGTATGAAGTGCGGCGTACTTTAGGAGTGAATTTCTCGAGACATGTTTTTGCTAAAACTGCGACAACGCAAAGGATCAATGCTCTCCCAATTTTTAACCTCATGCCGTCAAATTTGGCAAGTTCATAAAACAATAGCATAAGATGAAAGCCGTCCTGGCGAATTTTGAAAATCCGCTTCAATCATTTTTTATGACTCAATCAGGGCAGTTTTGTACGCTGCAAATGAGGAATTTTCTTCAAATACCTGTAAAAAATTAACGACGCCATTCAATTGAAAATCGCCAGGACGGAATTAGAGCAAAATTTGTGGTGAATCTCATAAACAAACTAAATATGGTTGAAATTGAAACTGACAGCCGCATTGACGTCTAGAAGTGAAATAAACAGTTCGAACTATGATGCTCGCATTCGTTTATAAATCAAAATTTTTAAACAATTTTTCCACTATCATTTAGATAATTTTATAGGCTTTCCATTAATATATAGGTTTGCGGGTATCCGATGCATATTAACGGGTTACGTACGGAAAACTGAAAACATCGCTCTAGATGAACGGTAACCTTAAGTGGAAAATACAAAAAAGAGACAGAGACAACAATTCTTGTAAGCAAGGTTTTTTTGTTTTCATTTCCTTCTGATATGAACAGGCGCAGAGCTACCAGTAAGCCACGTACATTAAGCCCAGGCTTACAAGTTTTTTAAAACCCTAGCATTTTTTTCATCAACATTTTTCATTTTGGAAAATAAAGGTAAAGGACACTCAGGCAAATTGGCTGCTCAAAATAATTCTGGGCTTATCTGAAAAATAGTGGCTGGCTACGCGCCAGATGTACGTTTACATTACTGTCTATTTAGCACTAAATTTTGTTTTTGTAAGTTAAAATCTAAAAGCAGGTACCAAAAACATAAAGTGTTATTATAACGAAGGAGATGTCCAGTGCCTAAACAAATCGCAAGGTTTTTCAGCTAGATACCAGGCTTACATCGTTTTTAGATGATTTTTATAGCCCTCAATCACAAACAAAATCACTGAAAAGCAAGCTCAAAAAATAAAGGCAAGGGCCTTGTGAAAAGCGTACAATACAGAGAGATCAGACATTTATTGAATTTAGCGGTTTTCCATCTTAAGGTTCAAATCGCTTTAGAAGCAGATACTGTTTGACGTTTTTTTAGAATGTAAAAGTGTTAAGTTCTTTGAGGAGTCGGGGGGCCAGAGATAGAGACGAAGCAAGCGAGAGTGAGACAGAGAGTATGAATAAATGAATATCTTTTACTAAACTCAGTATTTCTTTACAGTGTAGTTGCTTTTCATGAAATTCGAGGCATCAGCAATACAATCTTGCTAACTAAAATACATTTTGAAAGCTTGACGCAATAAACAACCATGCTGTAACGCTTCATTATTGATCCAAACGGGAAATGCACTTTCGTTTTGTTTTTAAAGTTTTTATTTGGTAATCAGGTGTCGATCAAGATTGTATGGGAGAAAGTTCCATAGCCTAGACTAATTAATCGGTTTTTGGCTTGTGTAAGGCTAGTTTTCTTTCTCTCTGAACTGTGCCGTAGCCAAGCCAGTACTGTCAAAGCTAAACATGTTTTGTAGGTAGTTCAGGGCTTGGTTTTAAAGTCTTACACATTAGTAAGGCCATGTGCTCGTCTCTTCTTTGACTTAAATTGTGCCGTTTTCATGATTTTAAAAACATCGAAGGATGTGGCATCGTCTCGAGTTCAAAACTTCTCTAGCAGCTCTGTTTTATAACTTCTGGAGCCTGAGCGCGTGATTCCCATTCCAGACATCAGTCCAGTCAAACTTGGTTGTAAACGTTTATTAACGCTTTACAAATGTGTGACTCAGGTAAGTAGGTCTGGGTGTTTACCATTCCTTCCTTTGAAATACAGGAATTATTATAAAGTCTTCAATTGTTGGTCATGTCAGTCAGTACAAGAACCAGTTGATGAGATGGCTGGGTGAAGTTCCAGGACTCTCCCCTGGCATGTGGGAGCCTTGCTACAGAAAGCCGGTACATGACTTCCAACCTGGCAAGTTCCATACCGCCTGTGGGAAGAATGTTAACACTGTGACACTGGTGAGACTGAACGACTTCGTGTTTGGAGGTTATCATGATCGGGACTGGTCAGGTAATGACATGGGGGCTACTGCTGAAACTGTAGACTATTATTCTAGTTTTGTCGTGCAAAAAGCTAGATTTTGCTTCTTTCACTGAAACCTTTTGTTTTATTTTCGAGCTTATTTAGAGGACCTTCCTGAGAAAAACCCTTAGTGAAAGAAGCCTCCTCTCAAAGCTATATTATATTATTTTTTGTTATCAATATTATTATTATTGTTATTGTCAGTTCCTTGTACTAAAACCTGTCTTGAATTTTACGACCATTTTTTAACAAATACAACAAGTGTATTTCATAAACCGAACTTCCTACTACATCCAGAACGTCAGCTGCGTACTGGCTGCTCAGCTTGCACCAAAATGTTACAGTGATGTAAATGCTTCTTGACAGATTACTCCAACAGTCATCCGTGTTTGGCATTGAAAGTTATTTGTATGAAAGAGATAGAGAGATTTTAATCTTAAAAAGAAACAAGTTTCCTCGGGAGAAAACTGAGCCGGAAATGTGGTCAAGAGGCGAAGGATTACAGTTTTTTTTTGAGCGATTGCAACAGCGTTTTCATTGCAAAAAAGTTGGAACTCAAACAGAACGGTTACCCCAACCTGTATAGCATTCTGGTTGACTCAAACTCTTTAACCTTTTGTCTTGTGTCGAGGCTTTAGAAAACCTCAAATACTACTTCAGTCCGATTAGGGTGAGTCATGATGAGTGTTCAGACATCGAGGAGACATTCACACGTGGAAAACTCAATAGTTAAGATGATTTAAGTTAAAGGATAAACTTTGTTATTAAAAACAAACCACTGAATATTGGATGTCTTGTTATCTGATTAGCTATCTACTCACGGTAGAAGGCCCATACCCTGTGGTTTGTCTAAATATGAAAACTGACAGTTTTATCATGAAAAACTTTCCCTCAATTTTGCCGAAAACTCGAGCCGATAGAAAATAAAATATGAGATATTTTAATCCAGTTTTGGTTATACTTAATAAACCAATTACTCCATTCACGCTTGTTGGATATGAGCTTATGAAAGCCGACTCGGTGCTTTTCTTACATCCCTTATGGGAGTTTTGCACAGAAAAAATTTTGATTTACTTTTTTTTTGGTTTTATAGAAAGTTTTTCATTTGATTTCCAAACGCGCTGTCAAGGTAACGGTTTTCTATATTGTTTACTTCACAAGTTTATCTTGAAGAGCTTGATAAGAGGGTCCTGAAAGGGTGAAATGGGACCTGGGATTTGCTTTATTTTATGCTGGGAAAATGAGATTTGGGTTACTGGGAATGAGATTTGCAATCTCAAAAGCAATGGAAAATGGGGACGGGATTTATATTTTCTTCTAATACACTTGGATTTCTCAATATTGGGACTGGGATTTTGAGAAAAATTCGGCTGGGAAATAGGATCGAGACCCCCTCCCCCCTTTAAGACCCTTTGAGAAATTGATGTATATTAGATTTTGATCCTTTTTAATGCAGATGGAGTATATGAAGGACACAGAGCAAGTGCCACTTCCTTCCTATTCTCTCTGAATTGCAAGAATACATCCTCTCCTCTGAAGTTCCCCATCAGTTCTTCTCATCGCCATAAGGCAGCTGAGCACAGATCTAACTATGGACCAGCATTCGGTGAAGCCGAATTGAGAGTAGTGTCCAGAGACTTACAGCACCACGAGCTAATTGGGTCTAATTATCAATCCGCTGTTGGGCCCATCCAACTTTTTCAAAGCATGCCACCCTCTTCAAGTGACATCGAGGTGTTATTTAAAAGAGGCAAGATGGGTTTGATTTAAGTTAGATTTAAAATGAGTAACGCGTCCTTACACCGTGATGACAATAATTCTAGATAGGTGTTTAAACGGACTTTATTCTTTAGCGTAAAACGTTTTAAATGTTAGTTTGAAAAAGCGGTGGGTGACGTGGAAAGTGAAAAAATTACTCTGTCTTTAATAATTTCAACAACACAACACAATTACTAATGTCAACTGCTTCAGCAATTATTGGATCTGATGAGAAAAGGTAAAAACCTCTCAGGTAAACTAAACGGCTTGCGAAGAGTTTGACTGGCAAAACATGTTAAGCTATAGAACCCTGCAGAAGCAACATGTTCAATTTCTAAACGAACACATTTACAGGTTCAACCTAATTCATGCTAAAAACAAAAACAAGACACTAAAACCTGATGTAATACTTCGAATTTATAAAGCCTGGAGCGAATTATCCGTAGGCATTTTAGGACAGGACAAAAGAAACATTCTGTTGTCCTGCGTGTCCTAAAATGCCTCGACTCCATGCCGCTGAAAACTCGTCCTAGGCTTTATGAAGTTGAGAACGAGAGGGAAGAAGAACCAGAAGAAGTGGGATAATTTGATGGGGAGCGTGGTAACAGTTCAAGCGATGAAAACATTGGTTACGCAGTCTATAATTTTGTTGTCGTGTCTTGTGAAACTGTCAATACCTGAGAGAGAAAAAACATGGTAGAGTGGTTCTAGTGGAATTGTGTTTTTTTATAATACTAAAGATGATCCATAGTTATTGAGAGGGGGGGGGGGGCTTCAATTTCCCCAGTTTTCTGGAAGGGGAAGGTTGACAATTCTCATACCTGTTGCCAAGGAGGGTTACATGTACATATTTTCAGAACAGAATTTACATTCTACCACCCCCTCCCCCTGTTAATTTATGTATTCTCTTCATTTTTTATTCAAGATTCTTCGTGTTTGTATCCGTGTTCCAGTGACGAACTATGCGACGAGTTTGTTGGTAAATGTGTCTGCAACCCAGCAACTAAGCTTGTTAAACTTTGCAAAGTCAGTAAGTAGAGTGTTCTTTTTTCTTATCCCTTAATTAGTACAACAACTTCAATGACAACATTTATTTGACCACGATACAATTGGAAACATTAGTGCAATAACAAAACTTAGTGAAAGAAAACAAGAATGCAATTAAATTAATAGTAATACATTAATTGTGTAGTTAGTTATAGAAATCGACCTTTTCATGTATTTTAAAATGTAATATAATATGATTTGTTTGTTGTCTTATTACTTGTTCCTCTCACGCCTAAGACATACTTTCGACCCCGTTTTATGTTTTTATCAATTATACTAAGACTAAAAGATAATGCTACAAATGACTATGACGCCTTTTAGTTTCCAGATTAAAAATCCGTGATTTTGTTTAAATAGAGTATAACTGCTAACAGAAACTATCCTTTCCCGCTCGAACAATGCGCAGGTTTCTTGGTTTGCATTGAATCTCAAGGGATTCAAATATCCAAGTATATGGTGGCCATGTTGGTTCACACAACGAAAGAATGTTTTATTAAATTACAACTCTAGTGTTACTGTACCACAACACGGCGGCTATAACGTCACATGTAAACCAAGAATAGGCTTTGCAGCAACCGTGTCATTTTTCTATTATATATGTGTAAGGATCATTGGGTCGTTAGCAGGATAAAAAGATTGCTTCGTGTTGAGATGGAAGCCATGTCTGCCCCGCAATGTGTGTTACTGCCTTAGGTTATGCTTAACGCAAGACTGGCACTGAATAATTCTTTAATGCTTTTCATTTTAGGACAGAAAGTGATGACGTCAATGAACGAAGCTTGTAATATTGAAGTGTGCAAAACCGACAAGAAAGCTTGTTCCCATTCGCTCTTGGCTCGCTACTCTACTGCCCGTGGGGACAACAGCTTGGCCTGGAGATGTTATTGTACCCAGGCGCTCACGGCCGATCTTGCAATGTACGACCAAGCCAACAGTTCAGACTGTGTGTTTCCTTTTGCCAAACTTGAAACAATTCTAAAACAGTGTAAGTCTTGGACCAAGTTGTGTTCATATTATATTTCTAAAAATACTGTATGGTACTGAAGCCCTTTACTAAATTACGAAACCTATAGAGAGTAAATTTAACCTTCCTGTGCCACGTAGCTACTACTTAACGTAGTTAGCTATTTTGGCACCCTATTATGGAATAGTTTCTGTCCGAATGTAAGAAACGCTTCCTGACTAGAGACCTTTAAAAGGGACATCAACCAGTTTTACTAAAGAATGGAATCGGCAATCTCATAATATAGTAGCTAAATCTCATAATACAGTTGCATTGTGTTATTGACTGACTGACAGTATTAAAGATGGTGATATTGTTGATGATATTGATGACAGCGATGCTGAGAACTGTGACGATGGTGATGATTTTAATGATGATAATGATGATGTTGATGGTGATGGTGGTAATAAAAATGGTGACGATGGTAGTGATGACAATAATTTGGATGATGATGATTTTAATGGTGATAATGAAATTGATTAAATAATAATCATGATGATAATGATCGTGGTTATTATAATGATCGTTATCTTCCTTTTTACTTCACTTAAATGTATTTGGGTGGCCTAAACAATAAATGTTTGCACGTAATTACTACCCAACGTAGTGATGATGATAATTAAGTCTATGATTGTAATGACGATTTTAATGATATTGATAATGAAGATAATAATGATAATGGTGATGATGATGATGATGACAATGATGATTGTGACAATAGTGATGATGGTGTTGGTCATAATGATGATAATAATGACGACAACGATGATGATAGTAATGATAATCATGATGGCGATGATGATTGTGACGTTGATGATGATAGTGCTGACAACAATGTTGATAACAATGATAATAACCATGATGATAAAAGGATAAGGATAATGATGATCAAGATGATTGTGATAATGGTAACAAAGATGATATTGATGATAATGATAGCGATGATTGTGATAATGATGGTGATGTAAAGGCTCTACGAAGTGTATGCTGGCGTTCAGGTTTCGCTTTGAACAAGACACGACAAAAAATTTGTTTTAGTTCAAGGTTGGGATAAGCTAAGCAGTTTTTGTAACTGTTCTGGGACAGTATCGAAATCCAACAAAATTATGTCCAGTACAGGGTAAGAGTTGGAGGCCCCAGTAGCACCTACTCATTAAATGATCTTGAGCTGAACCAGGCGTGTCTTTGCCTTAAACACGTAGGGTTCCACGGTCAGTGAAAAGTCAGTGAAAAAAAAATAGTTTCGAGGTCAGGGAATTGTCAGGGAATTTTGTTTGGATCAGGGAAATCTTATTTCTTTTCTCAATACAGGGAAAACTCAGGGAATTTTATCTTCTAACTTATAGTATTCAAACGTTACGCTGTGGTATGGACGGGGGCAAGCGATCTGTTCTTCGCTTTGTCATACCATAGCGTAACTTTGGAATACAGAAGCTGGTTAATGTAGTAAGGTTAATAGAGCTTTACCTTGTGTGTTTATGCCAGTGAAAAACATTGTTTGGTCAGTTAAAAGTCAGGGAATTTTATACTTTTTCATATGCGTAGGAACCTTGACATGTTCCTCAGTTCCTCGAGATGTACCCTCCATTTTGTAATTCAGGTAAATTAAGAAAAAACGATTTTTTAATGTAGATCCGGAAATAGTATCCACAGCCATCTTTCTCGAGTCGGCCTCAAGCCACTGGCCGCTAGATGATCCGCACAGCATTAGCAACAATGGCAAACCATTTTGGGGCTGGGTTCAGGATAACGTTAAACAAGTGGAAGGTCCACTCCAGGGAGCGCTGAAGACTAAACCGAGCAAGACAGGTGTCGGGACGATAAACCTTGGTCAAGTAGACTTGAGGTGTTGGATAGAGGAACAGAACAACTGTCCAGAGGGAACCTCCTTTGCTTTCTGGCTCATGCATGAAACAGATCCTGACGGAGAGAAGGTATTTTTACACACTGGCGATTTGGGAATTCGAATTTTTCAGAGTGAGAACCTAACCAAGTCTATATCAATTCAAGTGAAGACAACAAGAAAAAATTGTGTCTATGTGTTCGATCTTCCAGCCAAGATCTGGACTCATTTTCTTCTTACACGGAAAACTGATCTGAAAATCTATGTAAACGGTGGTCAGATTACAAAGTTTACTGAAAACGTTTGTGTAAACGAGAATGCTCCTTCAAATTACTCTGTCAGTGAAAACCTGGTTCTTGGGGCGGCCACAGTCTCCTACGATGACTTCCGAATCTGGGAACGGGCTCTGGAAGATGTGGAGGTCATGAAGGTTTACTCTTTTTACTCAGGTAAGTGCAAAAAACAAGCTTTCATTTGCCCTATTACAACCTGGTGCAAGTCAATGCTGGTCCATACAAGTCAAACGCAATTCTGTGGGCAAGTTAAAAATTTGTGTTGACTTGCATTTATTTCTAGTTCGGCTAGCCATGGATTACATTGCAAGAAAACAGAATTTATTCAAACAAAATTAGTCGATATTTGGCATTAGATAGTCACTTCCTCTTCTCGGTACTTATTTAAAGATCCGTAATCAGCCGGAAAGCTTTGAGAGCGCGCAGCATGAAGCTGTAGTTGATAGTATAAAATCTGGTGCAATCGCGTGTTAAATTTAGCTATCGAAGAAATCATCAAGTAATAGTGGTTCCTTGGAATACCTACTGAATAGTTAAATTAATTTATTAGTATGTGAGATTACAGCAGCACCGTTTCAGAAATAGAAAAACACTAGCTGGTTGGTTATAGGTCTTTAAGTATTTTTGTTTATAAGAATCCAACATCATTGCTCTTAAAGTTCAGCTATTTGTTGGTTTATTTATTTGTTGTATTGATATTTGGAAGAGACATGTCGAATTATCAAGACTTGATCTTGGCAATTGTGTGATGTCGCACATCGTTTTTAACCGAAAAATATGATTGTTTATTGTGCTTTCTGTAAATATGTAGACATTGCACCTGTACAACCTAAAGGTTGTTTTCTGAAGTAACTTTTTTGCTTTTGTGCTTTACTCATGCACCATATTTCTTCTCTAAGCTCCAAGGCACTAATTAATCCCTCCTAATATCCCCCCTCTTAATAAGCCCGCTTCTAACAAGCCCCTTCTAACAAGCTCTCTTTTAAATAAGCCTCCTCGAACAAGTCCCACTTTTTACAAGCCCACTTTTAATAATAAATTCCCTTTTAATGAGCCCCCTTTTTAAAAAGCCCCCCTTTAACTAACCCCCTCTTATAATCCCCCTTTTAATAATAAGTCCCTTTCTAATAAATCCCCCTTTTGATAACCCCCCTTCTAACAAGCCTCCAGTCTAGGGCACCAAAATCTAAATAAGCCATAGCCTCTAAACCCCATCCCTTAGATTGGAGTTTTTTTTGTTCAACAAATGTTGTTTTGTTTGTGTTTCAATGCAGCAGCAATGCTTTGCGAAAACTTGTGGCTGTTTAAACCATAAACAAAGTTTATCAGGTCATAAACTGCCTACTTGTGTTTTGAACAAATCAACCTTCTATTGAGTCCTTTGTCCGAAAGCACTGATAAAGAATTAGCCACCAGGGGGAGAACAAATATAATGGCTCTAGTGAACTCCCTTCAGTCGTGGAAAGTCGAGACTGAACACTGACATATCCTTTCATATGACAAAATCCATGGAACTTCTAGTCTTTTACTCAAGGAAAAGCTTTTATCGTTTTCAGTCAGAAGTGCCTACTGGAAAAACAAAAGGTTTTTGTTTTGATTTAGTTTTTTTCAAGATCCACGTTATGTTGTTAGTTAACTTGAAACCAAAGGGTGTACTAATTTTCATAACTTCTGTGTACATTTTAGATATAGCAAGTGTGTCCCTGAACGCATATCTGTCCATTAAAATGGATCGAAATTGGACAAGTGAATTAAGTAACACAGAAAGTCCGGAGTACATTGAAATCGCGACAGACATCACGAAAAATGTTAGTAAAAAAGCATATGTTAAGTAAAGCCTTGCTTAAGGTAGAGTTAATCTATTTCATGCGACAGATACAACAAAAGTGTGTCCGGTTCCAGATGCACCTTGTGTCCAACATAGCAGCGGAGGTTCATAGTTGCGTTGAATGTTCGGTTCCTTCTTTCGTAAAAGAACTTTAGCACAATGAATATCTTTACAACAAATTTTTTCGAAAGATTATAAAACCTGGAAGAATTTGGCAAGAAGTTCAGAACTGAAACAGAGAAAAACTACACAGGCTACGGGCGACTGCTAAAAAAGGGCTACGCAGTTTTGGGAGAGATGCCGTGCCTGTTAATGTTCCACGGCTAGAAAAGCATATAAGCTACAAGAAGCGCTCCTCCTGTTTCAGCGTAGCCTGCATAGCAGGCGGTCATAGTCTTAAGTTCAGCACTCAATTTTTTACTTCGGCGTTAAACACAGCCAAGTATTTGGGGATTGGGACGAGTAGGTGAAAGACAACCACTAGCTTCGCTCGTGCCTCGTTCTGGCAGGCTTCGCCCGCTCGCGCTTCGCGGAGAGAGGACATCATTGCTTGTGATTCCGAGCGAACATAAAAAAGCCGAAACCGGAAGAAAAACAAAAAAGCCGAAACCGTAAAAGCGCCAGCTACGCAGGCTAGTTTCAGTGGGGTTGATAGCGAAATGGAGATTGTTGCAGCAGAAGCAACAGATGCGACAAATACAACTATATGGAAACGAAAGATACACAACCCAATGTCGTATGAGTCGCATCGAGTTGTGTTTGTGCTGCTGGGGGGCTATAGTTTCATACGACAGACCTAGCCTCCCAGCAAGCCGTAACTAGGATTAAAACTGGCATGAACTCCCGCTTGAACCATTAGATCGTTAGTTAAAAAACAGTAAATGTAGTTCCATTATGGTTATTCGTGCCTCAAATTTTGTAGTACAGTTTGGAAATAACATGATTTTAAGGTGCAGTATGTTTTAAGGTAAAGAAGAAACATACAAAATTTCAAGCAACCTTCTTTCCTGCTTCATGATTTTTTTCACGATTTTTGCCTTTGTTTTTAGTAATGAATTGCAAAACGTTTTTACCTCTGCTGATTGAGTCGTGACTCAGAAAAGCGTCTTTCGACACCCCCAATCCCTATTCCCTCATCACAAAGTAGCTCGGAGGTCCCCGGGGAGTCTCAAGTGAGTTTCTTTGACACCCAAAATCCAGAAAAGGCATTTCCAGTAGTTTAATATTGACAGAGCTCAAAACGTCTATCTACTAAAGTTATCGCAGTGTGTTTTAAAAACATTACATGTAACAGCAACCGGCTGTGCATAACAGTTGCATGCTTTTTTGTTTCCAGGTAAAAGAGTTTTTCCGCTCAACACCAAACTTTTTGGGGGTTGCAATCAACAATATGAGGTACAAACAATGTTATCCTGACTTGATTTTACTCACTTCAGCTTGTCTTGTGTTGCACTGCCTTATCTTGTCTTGTCAGGTTTTGTCTTCTCTTCTCTTCACTAGACAACACTCAAACATCTTGAAGCTAGGACATTGTGCAATTTGTAACAACTGCCCTCAATATCTAATATTAATTAGACATGATTCCAGTTGCACCTTACGATCAAGTAGTGCACCACTACTGCAGATCCTCTTGTTAAAAGGAACATTCAAAGATTCTGTAGCTAATTTGTTTAATGCACTACCAGCAAGCATCGGATCAGTACCAGATTACCACCTTTTGGAAAAGACTGTACCAAGATTTTAAAACCTAGAGCTACCACGCAGCTAGACAAACTACCTTGTAATTTTCTATGTTGTTATCTTTAATATTTATTTCAGGTGTATTAGTTTTTAATGTATTAGATTTTAGGTGTAATAGTTTTTATAAGTATTAGATTTTAGGTGTATTAGGTTTTAATATGTGTTAGATTCAGGTTTTACAGATGAAGAGCTACCATGTAGAGAAGCTGTAAATAAATAAATATCATTGTTATATTTATTATTATTACTGTTATTATTATTACTATTACTATTATTATTATTTTAATTTTTACTGTTATTATTATTACTATTATTATTATAGTTATTATTATTATTATTATTATTATTATTATTATTATTATTATTATTATTATTATTATTATTGTCTGTGCCGTGTGTTGTCTTGTCTTTAGTTGTCTGGTCTTGTCTTGTTTTGCCTTGCCTTGTCCAATTTCAAATACGGATTTTTATGAAAATATTCTTATCCCCCAAAGTAAAAATGAAAATTTGTAGGCCAGACAGAATCTTAAATTAATTCGTACCCTGTAGACGCGTAGCCACTTCCTAATTATCTTTTAGTTCTTTAACTTTAAAGTTTCTCACTTTGACTGCGCAAGTGTAGAGCCAGTATCTAATTTTCTTCTGCTAGTTCTACACTCACTTGCTTTCACTGTCACAGTGACCGTGTAATCACTTCCAAGTCTTCCAAAACTAGATTTGCGTCGTTAACTTTGATTGCATAAATGTAGCAGCGAAGCCAGCTCCTGAGGCTTTTTGCTTACTAGTTCACTTTGACTGTGTAGATACTCCCTAACATTCTTTTTTTGCTATAGTTTTCAATTCACTCAGTGACACATACTTTGACTTTGAAGACGCGTGGTCACTTCCTAAATCAATCCCCTTGTAGGCTTCGAGATCATTCATTTGACTGTGTAGATGTGGAGCCCTATGGTCACGGCCCATTTTTCGCTTGCATGCGTTGTCTTGACGCGCAGTTCCTTACCTGATCCTACCAGATCCTGTCCGGCCTATCTAACGTCATCTGATCTTGTTTTTCGATTACTTTCTACTTTTATGATTGGTTGGTCACCTTCCTTTTCGACACAACACCAGTCCGGGAAGCACGATATCTAACCTTACTCTAGAGTTCGGCGAAGGCCAATACAAGCAGCTGTCATCATTGATTGACCAGATGAAAACCAGTGGTATGCTTCACAATCTGCCTGCCCAACTATTTGGGTTCAGAATGGATAAAGGTAACTCGAAATCATGGAACTTCTATCGTTTTCCATGTGAGATTTTAAAAGTACTATTAAGTCTTGCTTATAAGTTCTTCTCTATAAACGCAGTTATTCACCGACAATTATCTTCTGGTTAAAAGTGTTAAACAAATAAATAATTGTTATTTTTTTGTCGATAACGTAGGGAAAGGTCCAGCGCCTAGGGCTCATGTTAATAACGCTGGATTATAGTCCACAGCACCGGTAATAGCCTGCTCTTATCGACGAGTGTGTGGTTTCTTTTAAGATACCTGTTCCCAGATTTAACGTCAAAGACTAAAGACCAACGGTTTAGCACCCCTCTCCACTAACGGTGTGGCGAAATAAGATCGCCCAAAGTTCAACCTTCAACCACTGAGATCAGGGTTAAACCCAAGACCTTCTGTTTGGCTTTCAGAGATCTTACCAACTGTGTCAACCTCGCACGGCTAAATTAATCCTTTTTTTTAACAACCTTAATGTTACTGTTTTTGGCTGCTACTAATGTTAGCGATTTTAAGAAAATTGCTGATATTTAGTATCGCTAAAATTAATTGTGTCCCTAAGAATGTGATTTCATCATACAAATGCTTAATAAAAAACGCTCAAGTCGCTAAAGTTAATTGCCGCTAAATCTTCATCTTCGATACAAAATTGCTAAACTAATTAGTCACTGAAAGTAGTAACCTTAAGGTAATTACCCCACGGAACAGAATTCTAGTTGCATTCACTAGTTGCTGGGGTTACTCAAAAGTTTTTCAGTCTGTTGTGATAGGCGGCCCAATCTGCGAAACCTTTGTCCGTTTTTATATCAAAATATGTTTAAAATTCCATACGCTATTTCAGACTTGCTCCTGTAATCGGCAATTTTGAACCCTGCTCTGCAGTGCTCTTTCGCTTCATGTAGTCTGTTTAGCTTGCAAATGGCTCGACCCATCTTTTGCTAAAAAGGCAGAATGAAATGAGCTTTTTCCTGGTTTGAACGCATGATCTAACTAAAGCACGTAATCATCCGGTTAAAGTTCCAGCCCCAGCCACAAGTCTCAGTGGCCATAACACGAGCCGATGGAGTATTATAATCCATTGGAACCCGGTGACACTGGTAGAAGAAAATGGCGTGTTCCAGGGCTACATCTTCATCTACGGACCTAACAACACCGCTAACCGCTCCACGCTCGTACTCAACGAGAATGTTGAGCAGCGGGAGTTCACCAAGTTGACTGTATACACAGCGTACACCTTCAGGGTGTTGGTTCGCACTCTCTACGGCATAGGGGAACCCAGCAGCGAACTGATCGTGTATACTGACGAGGGAGGTGTGTTAAATTTTTTTTTATTTAGCGCGTTCGATTGACAGTCTATTTCGGAATAGAAGTAAACAGAATAAAATCTTTGTCCAATCGCCACAATTCCTGCTAAATAAAAAGGGACATCACAACTGAGTTATTTCTGTCGCCCCAATCATTGCTTTTAAGTTTCAAGTTTATTTATTTAATGCCATAAAACATTTTAAAAATGAATACAACACAAAATCATTCTTAGTAATATAAATGGCAAGAAAGATATTTAGTTGTTCTGCGAATCAGGAGATAATTACGAAATTTTATTCTTATTCCGGAATAGAAGAAATAGTGTCATTCAAACGCACCGTTAAATTCTCGTTGTTGTTATAGCTTAATCTATTTTCTCTCGTTGTTTTAATGACTGTTTCAGTGTAACTCACTAATTTCTCTATTTCTTCTTCCCCAGTTTTCTGTTTAATATTCCCTCATTTACTTGTGGAGTCCAACAAGATTCTGTCTTAGGACCATTGCTGTTTCTGTTGTACATAAATGACTTCAGCTCCTCTGCACCAGCTCTAGACCGATTCCAACTTATTCTGCCAGCATAGAACTCTGCAAGCTCTTGAAACAAAAATAAGTGACCAGCTGCACGATGTCAATGAATGGCTTTGTGCTAATAGGCTGTCTCTAAATACTGAAAAATAAAATTTTGTAGTTTTTCACCCTCCTCAAAAAAGGTAAGCCATGCTATTGATATTAAAATAAGCAATAAAACATTGAAAGTAAAAAAGAGTGTTAAATGCTCAGTTACTCGTTGTGTTGGACTCCAATCTCAATTGGAGACATCACATTGATAAATTAACTAAATAAATTTCTAGAAGTATTGGTGTTTTGTGTAAACTAAGACACTTTGTTCCTCTGAAAATACTGTAATACAGATTTAATATTCTATTACTTTTCCATTCCTTACCTATGGTGTAGCGATATGGGGAAATACTTATCAAACCAATCTATATCCATAAGTGACAATTCAAAAGAGAGCAGTAAGAATAATGTCCTTCTCGCATTTTCAAGCACATACAACAGAACTATTCAAGAAGTTTAATTTACTTAAGGTCATGGACATAATTAAACTTTACAGTGCGCTATTTTTGTATCAATTTCACAAAGGCCTTCTTCCTAAAAGTTTTAATGATTTCTTCACACCGGTGTGTAACCGTCACCGATATAATACTCGACTTGCCTCAAAATCGAGCTATTGCCTACCTCGGGGAAGCACAAATTATGGAATCTTTAATATCAGATTTTCTGGTTCGAAACTATGAAATTCTGTTAAAGAATCCATAAAATCATTAAGTATCTTTTCATTCAAAAAGAAATACCAACAGCTGCTTATCCTTGCCTATTGATAGTTTTATTTTTCTTTCACCTCTTTGTGTGTGTGTGTGTGTGCGTGTGTGTAGGTGTGTGGGTGTTACTTAGTGTGACTCTTTTAAAATTAGCCTAGGTACATATTCACCGTATATTACGCTACTTAGTGTGACTGCTATTTAATTTAGATATAGTTTCACGATATATTTAGTTGGCACTTTGAAATAATTTGGATGGTTACAACGAAACGTTGCTGCTATGGAGAGTGTAACGGTGATTGCATGCTATTCCCAGTTTGTTTGTCCGACCACAAGATGTTGCGTCTGAGCAGCGCTGTTCTCAAATATCCTCGCAATGTTCGCACGAACAAAAACCCTCAAAACATTTGACGTCATACGGTTTTAGTAACCTAAGAACATTGATATAATTCTTTCGGTTACAAGTTTGCATGTAAATAATCTTGTTTCGTCGTTTCCTCTTGTTTAATTTTTAAAGGCACATTTTTAACCCTTTTTTCTTTAAATTAGCCGCTCCACCATTTCCACACCTGGCTCCCACTCCTTTTTTTTCTCGCTTCCCCTCGTTCTCGCACACCACACCCCCCTCCACTCACACTGAATGTGTGTAATCCCTCGGCTGGTCTGATCGGTTATTTTTTTCATTCACAGAACCGACTGTTGGTCCTCGGGTGCTTACTGTATACAACGACTCCTCGAGATCTCTTGTAGTTGTCTGGGAGAGAATCAATGCGTCTAGCATCCCAGGCCTCCTACGTAACTACCGTGTTTACCATGGCAAGGGCGAGCTGAACCTCACCACAGCTACTTATGTAGATGTAGGAGCTGATACATTAACTCATAGAATCCATGGGCTGGAAAAGTGGACCAACTACACAGTGCAAGTGACTGGTTTAACTAGATACGAGAGCCCTGCAAGCTCGCCCATGTTTGCACGCACAGCCGAGGATGGTACGTAACACAGTGTGTACACTAGGCTCAGGATAACTCAGACCTTCACAGGAAATGTAAAAAAGGTTTCATTAAGAAATAGTAGCAGCAGCAGTAGTTTAGTAGTAGTAGTAGTAGTAGTAGTAGTAGTAGTAGTAGTAGTAGTAATAGTAGTAGTAGTAGTAGTAGTAGTAGTA
>JAOBRG010132881.1:0-19029 GCA_027574985.1 Umimayanthus nakama | reverse complement strand
TCCCCGGTCTCAAAGTTGCTCCACAGTCCATACACATGATTTTACTTACAGGAGAGAGCGTACAGCGCCTTGACTTTCACTTGTTCAGAACTATCAGAATCAATCAACTTCAGAAACAGAGAAACCACATTTAGCTCCAGTGCAGCCTTCTGACAGTATGGGTTGTTCTGAACACATACAGCTAGGAGGTCTGCTGCCTTCCATCTGAGTGAACTGATTGGTCAATAAAAAAATGTTGGCAGAATTTAAAGTCATAAGCGTTTTCGACGCTTAAAATTATGTTTAATAATACTAGAAAAAATAAGCAAACCTTAGACTCACCAATCATTTTTAAAAGTGCTTCTTAAAGTGCATTTATTTATACAGCTTTTGAAAGGTATATTGTCTACAAAAAAGTCTAACTACTGATAATACAACCCCTTCCAAACTCCCCCCTAACCCCCCCACACACACACACACTACCCCACCCTTGCACCTACACTGTTTCTGTTACCTGTGTTGACTGTTCAGAAATCCAACAATAATTTCAAAGCCACCAATTTTATGTAGGTCTGCAAAGGAGAACAATGAGAGAAAAAGGCTTTAAATTGTGATTTCAAAGAGATTATTTTTAAGAGATGAAAAAACAAGAAAATCTTCTTCGAATAACATTTTAATAAGAAAATATACCCATAGCATTATCAATTCCCTCAGTGAGCATTGCAAGCATGTCAAAAGCTGCTTCCTTCTCTGCCACTATCTCATCATCATTCCCTGCCTCATCAGGTTTCTGAATAACTCCAAGACATGTTCTCATCTTTTTCACATCATCCTCTTGGACAATCGATGACATCGCTTCTTTCAGCCATTCTTTTCTCTGTTCATATATTTAGTTGCAACACAAACTTTTTAGACACCTTAATACTACCTTCATTCCTTAAAAATCAAATAAGTTTCAAAATAACATGGTTAAAGTTTTGTTGATAGCTAAATATTTGTGTTTTGAACAATTGGTTTTTTCACCTTAAAAAATTCTGGGGTTTTCATTAACTTTGATAATATCCTTATTTCATGCTCCGGTGTTGAAGTGCTCCTTTTCTTCGTGAAAGTGAAAGTGAGCACTAGTTATCACTATTTTCTGATCAATAACTATAAATGCAATACTAACTAGTAAATACAATGTTACTTAAAATAAAACTGAATGCACCGTAAATTCAACTTCTCAGGACAATAACATATACCCTACATCGACCATACAAGGAGCAACCCTCTCCTAACCCCCCAGGAGGCCCCACAAAGATGTTATTTTTACTGCTCAGGAAGAGTAGGGGGGAAGGCATTTATCTACCTAAAAGAATCCCTACTTTTTTTTAGCTTGTACCCCAAACTCCAAAGATTGTCAATGTTAACAATAACCAAAAAAATCCCTGTATTTTTTGCACCTCCACCTCCCCCCCCATAAAAAAACTCAGCGTTTTAGACATAGACCCCCATAATGAAAAATATCCCTTTACTGCTTTAGACCAAAACTTCAGACCTAAAAAAATCCTTTGAATACCGCCCCCCCTGTCATAAAATATCTGAGTTGGGCACCTTGGCTTAAGTTCCTTAACCCTCATCCTAATCATCAAGCACCTCTCTTAGGGAACACTGTGATCAATGTCACTCGTGAGATTCACACACTGACTGATAGAGGAAAACCGAAATATATGCCGAATAATTTACAAAATACGAATTCGCGACGTGTCTCTGTGTCTGCTCAGTGTCTGACAGTTGTATCAAATACACATGTGATGTCTTCTACCTCTTCACTCATTTCTTGAAAAGCATTTTGTGCTTCCTCTGATCCGGTGCTGTTCTCAACAGAGAACTTCAACAGTCCCTCAAGACTTCGCGGAACACGCGAGTCCCTTCCACGTCCACTCCCGCTCGCCATGATCGAGTATGACGATTGACGGTCTATTGCCAACTCTGGATTTGCGTATTAAAACCACTAGATTTGCAAAGCTTTCTCTAGATAAACTCAGTCTTGCACAATCAACGTGTATTTCACACAATAAATCACGATTCAGGAATTACTTGACCAAAAATTTATGTTCAGAGAAAACATGTGCATTATCCACCTATGTCGTCCGCCATTTTGAATTACACGATCCGAGGAAGACTAGGTCCTAGTTTAATGTTATACCACATACCAGAAGAACGCGGGCGCAAGCGAACCAAGATGGGGACAGTTCATGCAAGGTCTTTGGTGAGTTGCCGGGTTTTGTAGCTTTTTGTCACTTTTTAACATGTTTTTCAAGTATCTAAACTTATTTTTAAACAGTTTCTTATTACAGCTAAGTCGTTTTCTTACGTATTTCAACTGTGTAAAGAAAAAGTCTACACTACAATTTACGGCTAAAAATACCCATCTCCCAATCCTTGCTGGTCTGTTCATCAATTACTGATGATGGTGATTGTAAGTCGCGATGAGGATGATATTAAATGGCAATAATAATGATGATAAAAGTGGCAGTGATAATAATGTTGATGCTATAAAGATGGTCAATTATTACAACAGACTATAGTACTTAGTGCTTATTATAATGGTGACAGTGGTATCAATATTGATGATGATAATGCCAATGATTGATGGTGATTGCAGTAGCAGTGATGAAAATGCTTGCAGTGATGTTGGAAATGATGATGGTCCAGTCAATGATTGTGATTACAATTATAATGTTGATAATGTTCACAGTAATAATGATGACAATGATTTTACGCTTCAGACAGATGAGAATGATTCTGGTTTGACTACAGATGAAGAGGACGCCACAGTGCTACTAAATAAAAAAGTAAGTTTTACATGTGTTACAGATCAGTTCTGTGGGGGTGGGAGTGGGGTGGGATTACAATTGTGCAGGGGCTGCCAATGCTGAAGGTGCCGGGGGATGAAAATCTCTCTAAGGGCCAATGGAGTTGGGTACAGACTGGCTACTTTATTTTACACCCCATCCATGCAGTTTTAAGATGTCAAAATTGATCTAAAAATTCTACCTCAACTTTTAATATACGTGATCTTGAGAGAGAAAACTATGAATTAAACACATATGGTATTGTTGATGACCTATGTGCAAGAAGAACCCATTGTGCTTAGAAGGGAATTTCCACTTGCATCATAGCCATATTTTTGTTTTTAGATGTAAGTGCCATAAACTGTACTATGTCCAGTCTTTACGGAAAAAACCAAACTTCAGCCTTGATAACATATTTGTTCCCATGAAAACATAACTCTTATCTAATTTTAAGTAATTACTACATTATTACTCCAGTAGGGTTGATGTTCTCCCACAATTTCCTTTCAATGTGAATAATATCTAAATCTGAAAGTCTTACCAAGGTTACCGTGGACCGTGTGCATGTGGAAGGACTACGGAGAACAAAGAATGATATCATTGTACCTGAAGTGCAGAAAATCCTTGAAGCACAGACCTTTGGAGAGGTATGTAACATGCAAATTTATTCATTGAGTACGACTTTAAACTGTACATACAAGTAGATTTTTATTTATAAGTAAGAACAATAATTATGTATTCAGATGATGACAAGTAATGTTAAGGATTAAATCAGCACATGTTTTTTTGCTAATTTCCCAAGCTGTATAGCAAAGGAAATTACAAGTTAATTAGTCCTTTTTACCTCAAGACACCATTTGGTTTATTTTTTTGTCAACATGATGAGGGATAAACTTATGCTTGTATCTTCATGGTTAAATAATTTTTGTATTAGATATGATTATTTTTCTTTTCATTATCATAAAGATTCTTATTTTAATAGTTATTAACTACTATAATTTTTATAATTATTATTTTTATTGTTAATATTAGAACTACCAAGAACTGATCTAACCCAGTCTCATCTTTGCACCCTTAAGGCTCTTAGCCTCGCAGTTGACGCAAGGTCTAGACTCCAAGAGCTGGGCATTTTCCGATTTGTTGACCTTGTGGTTGACACAAGCTCAGGTGAGTTTCTATGTTACAAAAAAACATTTGTTGGACTGAAATACTGGGAATTAGTGTTTTCGCGTTTGATGCCTCTTTTTCCTCTTTACTCCAGGCCCTTCAAGTCATCCAAATGGTTTAGACATCACCATTAAGGTGAAGGAGAA
The DNA here is from genome assembly GCA_027574985.1 of Umimayanthus nakama. Taxonomy (NCBI): domain Eukaryota; kingdom Metazoa; phylum Cnidaria; class Anthozoa; order Zoantharia; family Parazoanthidae; genus Umimayanthus; species Umimayanthus nakama. The sequence continues at coordinate 14,900 of JAOBRG010132881.1, read as the reverse complement.
GAGAATGTTGTCTGGCAATGCCGGTACACAGGTCGGCAACAATGAAGGAAGCATGGTAAGACAATTACGTTAAATGCTGTGTCGTCTGTACCTGTATGTGCAAGGTACAGACGACACAACACATCAAGTTTACTTAATCTCTGAAAATTTTTTCTTAGGTGTTTGGATGCATTCTGAACAACTTGTTTGGCAGAGCTGAAAGTCTTAAATCCAACATTGGTTTTGGAACAAGAACTAAGACCTCTTATCAGGTATGTACAGAGTTCTCATACACTGTATATGATGTTGTATTGTAATGCATTTGTTTATTATACAGTAAGAATATTAAAGTATAATCAGTAATTATGTTGATGCATTATAATTATATACTATATTATATATAATAATAATACTACATTATATAATACTGTATTAAATTATAATGAATTGTATTATTATCAATTAATTACATGTATATTATATAATACTATATTATATATTATATAATTATATAATTGTATTATTGTATATACATGTACATTTTATATATTAAAGCTACAACAGTGACAGATGGAAACAGTCCTGATAGCATGTCCAGGAGTAGGTGCAATGTACATCAAAGGTTGAAGTGTCTGAGGAGATGGTTTTTAATTTACAAAAGGAAAACCACTGCCCCTAAATATTTTTCACAGACTTGTTAGGACTTTTGAATCACAAGCTCGCTGGTTTAGTGAACATTGTTAGTCAGGACCTATGAAAACTGATCAATAAAATGCTAGCTACCTTGAGCAGGCCACAGTACAAAATACTAAAAATGCTTGGTGCTACAATGCTGATGTTCAGTTTTAAAATACCTTTTCAAACTATTGTTAAGTAAAGTGGCTGACATTTTACAGGTCAAATTTGACAAGCCATTTCCAAGTAATCTAGACAGAAGGTAGGTCTGTGAGGATTTGTATCGCAGTTGTATTTTTCCAATAAATTCTGCTAACAGTAATTTAATCTTTTAATTTCTCACTTATCACATTTTGTTAATTATTGTAAAGTAAAGTTTTTTTTATAAAATTTTGTATCTATTTACTATATTATACTGTGATTGTATAGATGTATGAAGATTGTATTGTTGTGTTGTGATTGTACTGCGGTTCATTGTGTTGCAAATGTATTATGATTGTATTTCAAGCGTATTGTAATTGAATTGTTATTGTATTAGTTGTTGCTGCATTGCAACTTGCTGTAATGAAACTACTTTTTTTTTGTACATGCTTGTATTGTTTTTTAAAAGTGTTCTGTTAATTAGTATAAACTTTGTACATGTATTGTAATTGTTTTTATGTACTGTTAAAAATTGAAATTGTCTTATTTTGTGTTAATGTACATCCGCTTGTGTTGTATTGTCAGTCATGGAATTGTATCGCATTCTGTCATAAATTTCAATGAAGCAAAATTAATACAAATACTCAGTTCTTAAATTAATAACAACCTTGCCTTTTTTGTATATGATAATATATTATTAAAAAATGTGGTAGATGCACTGCATATGGCACTGTCTGGCAATCACAAGATCTGTTGGGGAAATCAAGTAAAATCAAAGTTGCTTATTCCCTCAGCTTCAGTGTTGGAGTTCAGAAGTCTACAACAGAACTCTTTCAAAGTTCATACAATGAAGAATCTCAGGGAGTCAACACCGAGTTCATAGTGAGTTTCAGTCTATGTCTTGTAGAAGGTAATTAAGTAAGATTATAGTTTCAGTGATGATGATAAGTGCTGTACCAGTAAAACAAATATGTCACAAATAACTAATATGCAAGTTTCAGAAAACTATTTCAAAGAAAACGCATTCTGTTCAATAAATTGGTTTCTTCAATTTTTACTGTCTTCAGAACCTTGGAAGTTTGAGTGGATGTCAAGTCCTGGATCCACCCCAGAACTGTGTGGTTTTTTAACTGCTTTTACTACCTTTGTTCAGTTTCCATCAGCCTTGGGTCACCACTCGTTAGGATGGGAGGGCACGTGGCGAGAGGTTACTGGGCTGAAGAAGAATGCTTCTTTTACAGTCAGGGAGCAGGCGGGTCACTCACTGAAGTCATCCCTGCAGGTATTTAATATGTATTTATTATTACTTACTAAACTCATCACCACACATGTTTATTGTCACTCACTCAAGTCTTCACTTAAGGTATTTATTTTTCACTCAAGTCGTCATCACAAGTAGTTATTATCACTCACTCAAGTTGTCACTATGTGCAGGTATCCACTTATTTAAATAGTTATTCATTCATTCATTTGACTGCCGTCGAGATTGCTGAAACAACATCACGCCATTCTTTGGACAGGGAAGCCTCCATAACAACAGATTCCATACAACCTGGTCTTTAGCACGGAAGCAGTAACCCGCAAATCTTTTAGCTTGCTCTTCTTTGAGCTACAGTTGTGGAAATACGCTGTTCAAAGATTCCCATGAATTTCAGCTTTTGTTTTCAAGATGGTTCTTCCAAGAGAGATTCTGAGCCCGCATGAATAATCTTGTGTACCTGTAAGTGCCATCCAGACGTTTTAATTAATAGGTAATCTCTACAGATATGTTTTAGCACTCTCTTCTAAGGTCAATACTACAGGTAGTTATTATCCTTCACTTCAGTCTGCAGGGGAAGTGTTTGTTGTGTTATACTATTCGTTGTAATTCTACACTTAGATACAGTTACTTGCATGTATACCTTATTAGTTAAAGTTAAGTAAAGGTTTACAATATATACATGTATCTTTCATCCATTTATCTCTGTCAAATTATGTCTTGTTCCATATTTTAGCACACGTTCATTTATGATGAGCGGGACGATCGTGTGTTTCCCACAGAAGGATCTTTTGTGAAGCTTTGTCAGGTGAGAGATTTTTTACACATGTATTTTTATCAATATCTTGAAAAAATCATCTTTAGTTATAGCTTTCTCATACTGCCTGTTAATTTCTTTCGGAAATAAGGTTAAAGCTCACCACACACTAGCCGATTTTTTTTTGTCTGGGGAGAGTATGCCCATTTTTGTTTTTGAAGCCCAAGTTTTCTGGCTTTACAGCTCATAACACATTAAGGCGATTTTTTGTCGCTGAATTTCCGCGAATCTTTCAAGAAGTTTGCACAATGTGCAGCTTTATCATGGATTTCCTCTTGATAAATTGTGGGGGACCACAACACACTAGCTGCCGACAAGATCCATCAGGACATGTATCAGAAAATCAAGCATGTTTAAACTTCCTTCAGGAACCTCCAGTTCGTCGTAGCATGCTAGGAATCACCCCACGTGATAACATAACTTTTTTTTCTTCTTGTGGATTTTTTCCCGAGAAAACTTTGTCTGTTTCCTTATCTGGAGTTTTACAAAAAACCTTTACTATCTTTGATCGGAGGACGGCGATTCTTTGTGCACAGTTAACTTGCTTATACTCTCATGTCTTGAACGGGGCGGCATAAGAAAATTGTCGAAGATCTCGTACCTTGTTAACTGTCCAGTTTATTAGAATATCAGATTTTGTTAGGACTTGGTAAGTTGTCGGGTACAATATTAAATTTAATACAAAAACTATCACAGTGACTTTTCCACAAGAGCGGTGAATAAAATGTGAATTTTCTTGTGGTTTGCAGGAACTTGCTGGAATTGGAGGCGATGTTTTCTTTCTAAAACATTCTTTTGAATTTCAAGAAAATTTAGAGGCGTTTAAAGATTGGGTGAGTGTTGTTTATATAATTCTTGTGCCGTCTGATGAACAATAGATTTCGTCTGTCAAAATGACACAGCAAGGGCCAACAAAAACGAACAGCCATACTTTCAGTCAACATTTTGGCTTGTAACTCCAAAATATAATCACTTACCTTGCCGAGCAAGTTCTTTCCTTTCTTTTTACTCGTTCTTTAGGAAGATAACGAAGTCAAACTTGTACTAGTTGTCTGCTCCGACGAAGGGCTCCCGCTCGAAATATCAGCTTTGCGCGAGACCTTAATAGAGTTTTTAAAATGCATAAAAACAAATAATGTTAACCATAGAAATAATAAATTGGCCTTTTTAACAGGTTTTGTCGTGGTCACTCCAAGGAGGAATTCTGAAACCTTTGCGAAACCAACCAAGCAGGATAAACGATAGGTCAGTGTTGCATTCTTGTTGGGAGAGAAAATCGCGCTCTTGCTTACGTCAGTTGAATTAAGATTAAAAAAAATCAAAAATGCCAAGCGCCGACTTGTCGACATTGCAAAACATTCCATCACACGACGTCAAATAAGCGTAAAGCTTCACTTTTCTCGTTTTTCATAAAGAACAGAATCTGGGATTTTGGGTTGACCTTTTGATTCTAATTGAAGGCAGAGAAAAGCGCGGCTCAGTTTGCAAATAATCGCCTGGTACTACTAACTAGTAGTCAGTTGACATTTTATGGATGAAGACACTGTCACTAAAAGTTTCGTTAGATTAGCTTCTCAAATTTTCGCAAGTATTTACCTGCAGTGTTATCACTGGGTATTTTTTAAGTTAATGTCAAGCTTCTCGGTCCCAGTGATCTGTACCTTCACGTGTTTTCATGTCAGGCTAAACAATGCCGCATGTGTAATTCTAATAAAAATCTTTAATTATAGCAACGATGTCCGGGGCCTTAGATTTATGCCTTTTGCTAAAGAATTCTAACAACTGTATGATCTGGCCTAATTAAACTGGAGTATTAAGAGCTGTACGCTTCAGATCAACCGGAGCCTTGGACTTTACCGAATGCTGACGAAGTAGCAAGTTAAAAGCAATAGAACTTTGTAGGGTTGACACTGATTTGGCAATCAAACATTAGGTTCAGCTGGTAAAAGAAACCACATATATTTTTTAATACAATAATAAGTGAGTATAACATAATAGAAACGCTAATGCCTTTGGTGAAATTTTGTTTGAATCCACTGTAAAGGTTTTTTCTGGGTGGTCCCCAGTCTGTCAGAGGATATGACATGAAAGGGATTGGGCCGAGATGTGAAGGTGGGTTTGTTTAAACCTTCCTGTAATTTCTGTGGTTTGGGTGATCGTGATAGAAGTTCATGTTTCTGTGGCGCATAACCAACAGGAGAGACGGGCTCGAGTCAGTCGGTGTGCACTATGGGTAGAAGATTGAGTATATTAGATAAGTAGATCGCGTGGTTAGCCACTCTAGGCTCGGACACTGACTATACACTTTGGGAAAAGATTCAGTTAAAATAGAAGTTTTCCTGAAATTTTAGTTTCCTTATTAATATTGTAATAAAGATATAAGTAAGAACTGTTGTTTTGAAAAGTTTTATAGAATGATGTAGGAAGTCATAAAAAACAATGATGTACATAAGACAGGAGGATTTTTTTAAATATTGACAGCATCCTCGAGACCACGGAGGAATGTGGCTGCATCGCTTGGTTAAGGGAATACGTTTCCAGTTCTTTTCCACGGGGTTAGGGGGGCCCGGGATTTTGTGTCTAGTGGTCACAAACTTGTGAAACCTTCTGTACTGAAAAGCTATCAACTGAAGTTATTATAATTTTTATTGTGAAAGTGTATGTACATTGTAAGTGAGTCAAGCCAGCTCCTCCCAAATAAACAAAACGGGTTTTATTTGTCCGTTGTGTGGTGGAGCAGAAGTTTGTTATTTTGCTCCATGATTAACTATTCAGGAAATTATTTTATAGTATTATCAGTTCCCCTTGAATCCCTTTTACAGTCCATCATAATTTTTAACACTGTTTCTTAATACTTGTTTTTGTGAAGATCAAGTATTATTTTTTTAAAGAACTAAAACCAGTCAGCGAAAGAAACGAGTGCTTCGCATTTGCTCCATAAGCTATAATCTGAATGAATTTTTTATGGCTAGGAGCACGGAATGGCCCATCACAGCCAGGTAGCAAATCCAGGCCATCTTCTTACTTTGTCCGTTCTTGCCAGCCAAAAAGAACTTGGGTACTCTAGCGGCTCTTTAAAAAATTAATGGCAAAGTCAAAGGCGCGCCTGTACATTTTCCCGCCAAAATTCTCCAAATCCCCGCGCTTTGGCCGAACAGAGCGGGAAAACTGAATGGATCTGATCCACGAGCAAATTCATTCAGGTCACAACCAGTTATGAGAACACATACGTTCCACAAAAAGTACTGACTGGCCGGCCCGGCAAGACTGGACAAATGGATTTTTCAAGCGACCTAGGACAAGTAATCAGTTTTCAATTACGGTCAGGTTGTCTGTCCTCATGCCCAAATCACGTGATTTCTCTGCGTGCTCTCCACAGATGACGCACTAGGAGCTGATGCATTCTGGGCCGCCGGGCTTCACTTGTTTACCCCACTCCCCTTCAGGCCGGGACAGGGGAGTTTTGGCGACCGGGTAAAGACGCATTTCTTTGCAAATGCAGGAAACCTTGTGTCGCTAGATTTTGGTGAGTACTAAATCTAAGGCGTTTTCATTCAAGGTCTAAGGGTTGGAGGATCAGTGTTTAGAAGGAGAAGGGTTCAGGAAGGCCCACGCTTGTTGGATATGAGCTTATGATAGCACCTCGTCCGCTATCTAAAAGCTAATATCCAACGCGCGTTCGTGGAATAATTGTTAATTATGCTTAGATTGTTCCTACCCCTTTATAAAACGTTGCACAACCTTTCTTCCGTGAAAGATAAAGTCGATACACAACTGCACTCGCTCCAATATCCACTGATTAAATATGGCAAACCTCTGAGTCCGGTTGCTTAGCCGCCCCAGCATGCATTGCGCGCCGCCCGGTTACGCCAACTCTTGATGCGCGTATATGTGCGGCAGCCGTGTCACTTGACTGAGAATTTTTTTTTATTTATTTACTTTTATTTATTTATTAAGCTTCGTCTACGTAAGTTACATTTACACATGATAAAAAAGTAAAAGGAACACGATACAATATACAGGGGGTGTAGACAGGGACACCACAACAGCCGGTAGCCAATTACTGTGGGTCCGTATAAAAGAAACACAAAAAAAAAGAAAAAAAAACGTTAAAAATACTAATGAAGGTGGAACAAAGAGTTATAAATTTTAACTTAATAGTTAAGTTTTTCTATTAATTTTTTCCGCTAGGCCAGCCATGGAGAAATAGATTTCATTCTCTTAGGGAGAATACAAGATGGTCGTATGGAGCAGGTCTTGTGTTTCTACTAGGGGTGGCACGGGTTGAAGTGAACTACTGTGTACCCGGTGGAGCGCAGTCGAAAGACAGGTAAGATGAAGTGAACTACTGTGTACCAGGGGTAGTGCAATTGAAAGGTTTGTAAGTTTTGAACAGGGGGTGGCTGGGGTGGCTCATATTGAACTATTTAGACTACTGTTTACCGGGGTAGCACAGTCGAAAGACAGGTAAGATGAAGTGAACTACTGTGTACTGGGGGGAGTGCAATTGAAAGACTTGTAAGTTTTTAACAGGGGAGGGCTTGGAAGCTCACATTGAAATCTTCAGACTGCTGTGTACCGGGGCAGCACAGTCGAAAGACAGGTAAGATGAAGTGAACAACCGTGTACCAGAAGTAGTGCAATTGAAAGACTGATAAGTTTTGAACAGGGGTAGGTGGGGTGGCTCATATTGAAATCTTTAAATTAATGAGTACCAGGGTAGCACAGTCGAAGGCAGGTAAGTTGAAGCGAACTACTGTACTGTGTACCGAAAGTAGGTCGGTCAGAAAACAGGTAAGTTTCCAATAGGGGTGGACTCTTTAGACTTCTGTGTACCAGGGGAGGGCAGTCGAGAGACAGGGGGATGAAGAAGTCTGAAGAAAGTCAAGTGTATCTCTGAAAGTGCAGTCAATTAGACATGCCTTCCTGTCAGGCGGAGGGCCATTCTGTGTCCAGGTAGTCTGTTGTACCAATTCACAGCTTACAGACGGTGCTTTCCTGTTCAACAGGATAAACCATGGTTTGCAGATCGGTCTTGGAATGAACTTTTTGTAAGACACGGATTAAACAACGCCAGCCAGCCGATGAAGAAGGGTGTCACAAGGCACGAGAATGTTGTGAACAGTTTACTAGGGTTAACATCTCTGACTTGCTTGGGGAGAAGAATCGAAATCCCTCTTCCTTTACCACTGGTTACCATTTGATGGAACGCCGCCGTTGCTAAACTGCGCAGAGAGCCTTGTATAAAACTGACCAATCAAAAGGCACTTACATTCTTCACGAACTGACCAATCAAAAGTCACTTGTAAACAGGACCACTTGACCAATCACCTACAAGACCACCTGACCAATCAAGGGTCACATACAAGACCTATTGGCCAATGAAGTCGCTTACAAGACCAAATGACTAAATACAAAGTCTCTTGCAAGACCGATTGACCAATCTTGAGACAACTTTCCAAAAAACAAATCGAAAGTCATAAAGTTTGATATAGCACACGTTTGGTTGTCGTTTTACATATTTAATAAACTGTTGGAGAATTTACTCAGACTAGATCGTCATGTTTTTTTCGTAGTACTTCTTTTAAAAATATAAGATATTTTCCTTGTTAGAGCCGGGCTACTTCGGGTCATTTTCTCAGACCGAGTCTGACAAAGCACCGTCATTTGTGTTACGAATTGTCAATAGAATAGGTTCGACAGAGAAGGCAGCGTACTTGGTGACCACGGCAAAAAGGGTCGCCAGTGTTTTCTTCGGCAACTGAAATGGACGTTTGGAATAATCCGACATCCAAGGCTTTCCTTATCAGCTGATAGTTGTGTAACAATTTTAGTGGCTGCAACTTAGAAACCGACCTTTTGACTTTTAAGGAGGGAATGGTGCGGAAGTTTTGGTCATGGCCTTAATACGCTGACCCTATTTCATACCCGAAAGTCAGTTTCCTTATGCCCCGTTTCAGGCTGATGCAGCTCTAATTCACGAACCAGGCATGCACGCTTTTTTTATAAGAACCAGCAACTTTCGCCGTTTCGGTTCGAGATGGGCTCTTCTTAATTTTTTGCGCTTTCAACCTTAAATTGTTCTTATGTCTTGATATTTTAAAACAGTGGATTAGTAGAACGGAACCGCAATACATGTAAAATGGCACTAAGAAGTCTATGTTTGCTATTGTTTCATCCAGCGAAAAAACTTGAACGCGTCAATACAGCGTCCGTGAACGGGACGGGCTTGCTTTTCACTCCCTGCGCCCAATGACCAAGCTAAATTCTGACAGTTTTTGTTTACGTGTACATTTCAATTTTTGTACAAGGACTAAAAAAATTTCTTAAATTTTATCGAAATTTCAGCCTTGTGATTGATTTTAGCTTGTTCTTAATTTTTAGGCAAATCTCAGACTGGGTGTTCTTATAATATAGTTTGTTCTTGGTGGCGAATCGACTTCGTTGCTTGGTGGCGGCGAATTTTCCTGTGTGTGGCGAAACAATCGTGTGAGTGTGTGTGTGTGAGTGCGGCAGTGAAGGGAACTGCGGATGATTTTTATTACTGGCCTCGAGGAATGCCAGGATGAAAGTTCTCTGCACATCACTTCTAAGTGCCTACCGTACAAGGAGAGATTTCTTATGTCCTACACGCTTTTTTCTATATAAGACAAAAATTTATAAGAACCCCCAGGCTTAGATTTGGCTAAAATTTCAAGTAAATGTATCGGAAAAATTAAGAACAACCCCAGACTCGGGCAAAGTTTACTGGTTCTTATAAAAAAAATAGAGTGTACTGTAGGGCTTCAAAACGAGGGGATAAAAGACTCTTTAGCTCTTTCTTTCCTCTCGTTCTTCGTGCAGAGCTTAATTAAGCTCTGCTCAAAAATTTATGAGGAAGACACAAGCATATATATTTTTTCTTTTTTTTTTGCGCTTAGTATCGTCACTTAATTTCCATTTAGTACATGAAAGTCTATTCATCTCAACTCACGCACTGCTTGGGTTGCATGTGCCCACAATAAAGTTTTCGGTCAGCAGCTGTTCCCATTAGGTCACGTGACGCGTCGCTTGAGTGGCAAAATTTGAAATGAATTCAACGAACGTCAACAACAAAACGAAGTCGAAGGCGCTTTCTCCTGTTTTGAGATGCAAAGGTTTTTAGCTTTTTAGGAAAGTAGAACAATTTTCTGCCAGAAATTCTGAAATCTCAGAATAAATCATATCTTAGTTCCGCAACTAACCGATGAAAAGTGAATTGGTAACTTTTCGCCGCGCCATCTGATCTCCCAAACTTTTCGAACATCAACTGAACAAGAAACACGCACAAGATGTCATCTCTCGGGCTTGGCAGTCCCCTTCGTCCAAAGTGTGAGTTTTTTCGTCATCACAATGAATTGTTTTTATGAGTAATGACCTAAGTTTTGAATTATTCTTTGCAAGAGTCGGTTAAAACTTAAACCAATCGCTTGACCAATTTGGAATATTATGTAGAAGAATGAAGAATCGAATACTGGAATCGCAGATGAGATTGTACGAGTAACTGTTTCGGCTGGGTTGTAACTTGTTATTTTGCTGAGATATTGAGCACAGTGATCAAAGTGTCATGATTTGACAGCGAGTTCATATTTGACTTCTACTATTAGTACGACTTTTTGCAACTGGTACGAACAGAAGATCTTTGATCTCGAGGCCGTCTCGTAGATCTCCCAATCAACATTGCTTGTTCAAAAGCGAAGAAGTCGTACTCTTACTCGTAGCCAAATCTAAAGGATTCTACTGGTTAACTGCTGCTAAGAATTTATAGTCGGACGGGATCCAAGCAAGTTCAGCTGTAGCTGATATCATTGACCGTTTGGAGCAAATGCAGAATTCCCTGCGGCCTGAGTTTTAACTGAACTAGAATGTCCTCGCATGCCTTTCATCTTTGGATTTGTTTAATTAATTGCTTTTTATTTTGATTTAATTTTGCTTTGATTTCAAAGCTGAACCTGAGTTATAGGGTTTGTTTGATCGTGACCTTAACTCAGCTTTGACGTTGATTTTGCGTTCACGTTTTAAGCTGATTTCGAGTTGTATTACACGTTAACTCTAATTTGGTTTTGATTTTCACCTTAGTTTTGGTTTGATTTCATCGTCCACTATATTTGTTTTTATTAAAATAGATATATATTCTTTTAAAAAAATCAAAACACTTATATTCATTTTTTATTTTAATCGGTTTTGTTTGAGCTTGTTTGTATTATAATTGACTTATATACTTGAATGTATTTTTTTTCATTTTACAATGATATATACCCTGCAACATTTTCATTATCTCTAGAGGCACATTCCATTTGCTATTTCCCTACACGAACATTGAGCCACCATCATGCAAGAAATTTCTCCGTACCCCCTCCCATGTGGCTGGATGAAAATTGCAAGGAGTACCCACCCCCTCACTGGGTTTTTTATCAGTTCCCTGAGTGTCAGGCCTACTTGTAGACTTGTCTTTAGCTTATCTAGACTGTCTTTCTTTTCTCTCGGCTGACTGGGCATTGCTCAAAAAAATTATAAGATCCCACTGGCAGCAAAGAAAGGGCACAGGTGTCAATTGTAATTATTTTGCTTACTGTCTAATACACATAGTTAAATTAAAATGGTTTAGTATCATGTCTTACAGTCCATTCCATTTAATTTTACATTAATTTTTACAGTTCGCACGGCAAAGAAATTCCTTTCCCTGCAAATGTCCCAGACAAGCCACGCCTTATCCTCAGAACTTAACAGTATGATCAAAACTCAGACCATGGCTAGAAAACGACGCAGAGTTGTCAGTGAGATCTTTGCCACTGAACAAACTTATCAGGAACATTTACATCTGATCACCTCGGTAAGTACGTCAGGACAGTTTGTATACAGTGTCAGGGCTTATACACATAAGCCACCTAGAATCCCTGGGAATAAACCACTGAGCAGGGACATTAAGCCTTTGGTCTGGTCTCTCGACATGATGTCAAGGGACTTAAAAGATACAACTTGTCAATGAGAGTAGGCTTATGCTGACTGGTATTGTGTGCTGTCACCTAAATACAGCTCATTTCAACTGGCTGTATATAGGCAGTGCTCTGAGGTCAGAGATGGACCATATAGTGACCTGTATGTGCTTTTGGTTCAACCTCATTCATGAGCTGCGTCTCGTAATTTGGCATCACCAAGCTGCAGTGATGGTGATAAGCTGCATATTTGTCTTTATCAAAAAAATACAGTAGTCAACATAACCTTTGACATTTTTACTATTAAGTAAATTAGCTTACGTTTGTACAGTACATGCTTTATGAGACATTTCTTTTTAAGGTATTTCTTGCGCCGTTGCAAGTTGCAAGCCTGATCCCAAAGAATGCTGAGGGTGTCATCTTTTCCAATGTTGAGGCCATCCAGGCAGTGAACCGTGAGCTGTTGAGCCATATGGAGACCCAGAGTTTGGGGGATGCCTTTCTTGCACTCGCACCATACCTCAAGCTTTATAGTACATACGCAAACAACTTTGAACAGGCCTGCGCAATGCTGCAGGTACACAAAGATTACTTTGTTACTCTTGTGTTCTCGTTAAATCTTTTCGGGAGGTTATAGCTTTTCTAGATTGTAAAACCAAACCCCTTATTTCTGTAACCATTTTTCTGCAGGATTGGGAAAAGAAGTCCCCAGAGTTTTTGTATTTCAGACAACAACAGGAATCCAAGCCAGAGTGTAAAGGGTTGACACTAAGAGCTCTGCTGATCACCCCAGTACAGAGGGTCCCCAGGTGAGAACAACGCTAGTGCAGTAGTTTAATGTTCATGTACATAGTAAAGTTCTCTCCCGGGGGGATAGGTTACACGCCTAGCTACAGAAGCTTATACAGTATTGTATTAAGTTCTAAAGATTATTATTATTAATAATTGATTTTAATACAAATTAACAATACTAAACAAATTCGGTGACAACACAACCCTTTCAAGAAAAGTATGCATTCGCAAGATTTTCTCCTCTGTCACTACCTGTACCACTTCGAAATGCCCAGGAGTTTATGCCTGCTATTTTTTCACTTTGCAAACACATGTAGCAACCTTCCAAGGGGTGAATGTCAATTGTCCAGTTGCCAAGGAGAGTAAAGGGGTGGATCCAGAAATTTTTAGAAGGAGGGGGGTGGAATCCAAATTCTAGATAGGGGCGGAATTCAAATTTTGAGTGCTGCTTTCAGTCTTCTTCTTGTAAATCTCTTACAAATAATACACCAAAAGGGGGGGGGATGCTGCCCGTCTGGCCCCTGCCCTAAATCCCCAGCCTGAGCAAACCTATTGATCATTGAGATTGCTTGTAATATTTACCAATGTTGCCAAGTTTGCCTATTCATGTAAAAACTATATCATTGCTAAAAATCTTGATCATAATCATAAGAATAAGTACAATTAATAAAGATTTTAATAACTGTTATTAATAGTACTTAAATTACTACTTTATTATTAACAATTATAATTATTGACAAATATTTTATTATTTTCTTGAAGGTACAAGCTGCTACTGGAAAGTTTACTGAACAAAACACCCGAGGACCATCCAGACTATCAGAAGCTACAAGGTCTGTCATTGTCTTGCGTTGTTTTATGTAATTATTGTTGTTAACATAACGCTGCTATTGTTATTTATATTTTACATGATTGTGTATTTTGCCTTGATTTCCACTTCCACATACTGTAAGGAGAAAACAAAAAGAGACTAAAAAGTAGTAACTAAAGACAGCATTCATGGGTATTAAACTCTTGTTATTGTATGTGAAATTTGCACAGAAGCCGCAGAGGAGATCAGCAATGTTGCAAGTCACATCAATGAGAACATCCGTCAGCGAGAAAACTTCCAAAAGATGCTAAGTATACAAAACAGTCTGACTGGAGAGGGAGCGCCGAAGATTCTAGCCCCTGGTGAGCATAATGATCATGACAATAATAATGAACAAAATAAATAATAATAATTAACTGAAGGGTGCTTAATTTGCAGGAATGCAGGGTTTGATGTACCTATAAACATTTTAAATAGAATTACTTTTACTTTGTCAGTTCTACGAGAGGCCCTTCTTTTCACCTGCAAAAATAAGACTGTGTAAAACTGTTTCATACATAAAATAAAGGCTGAAAGCTGACTTATTACAATACCTAATGAAAGAAAATAACCCATTTGAGTATCTACAAGTACAAGGTAAAACCATTCAATGCACTATCTTCACAAACTTCCCCAGTGTTCTAGCCAGGTTTTATAAAAATGACATGGCGCCCTCGTGGAAACCTCAAAATATTGGATTTTTTACCTCAAATCTTCATTAAGACAATGTGCAGGATCACAAAAAAACAACATGGTGCTGCGCCCTGTCATTTTGGCCTAACTACTGAACACTGCTTCCCCCTCCGACATGCACCCATACCCTTCCTAACATACCTTGTGTCCTCTGAGAATTGTATTCTACCTTCATGAACACACATGCTTGATTGATAATACAGGAATAATCAGTGCCATTTGGTGGTGTCTAGACATATACATGTAATGTACATTCAGGTGTCTAGACATGCACACCTGGTCCAGAGGTGTCCACTTGTGTCCAGAGGTGACCATTTGTGTCTAGCGAGGTATCTAGACATGTTCTTCCAGAGGTGTCCATGTATGTCCAGAGGTCACCAAGTGTGTCCAGAGGTATCAAGACAACCACATCCAGAGTAGTCCGTATGTGTTCAGAGGTGTCTTAACATGTATGTCATCTAGAGGTGTCTGTGTGTGTCCATACATACATGTAGGTGTTCAGCCAAGTGCTTCATGGTGTCTAGACATGTCCATCCAGAAGTGTTGATGTGTGTGCACAGCTGAATAGACATGCACCTAGAGGTGTCTATGTCTGTCCAGAGGAATCTAAATATGTCCAGACTGAGTTGTCTGTATGTGTCCAGAGTTGTTCAGATGTGTCTGAACTTGTGTAGATGTGTCTGAAATGTCAGCTGACATCTCTAGACACTTACTGTACCATGACAACACATAAAATTGTAT
>JAOBRG010132770.1:0-13815 GCA_027574985.1 Umimayanthus nakama | reverse complement strand
AAAATATAAACAAATCGTATCAAAACAATCTAGACTTCTATGCAGTAGAATTCTAATAAAAAATCTAGTTAAGATTTATTATTAATAGCAACAACAAAAGTGTTAATAATATTAACTATAAGATTATTTGCTCGTTGACAAAGCGCAAGTTCAACATTCTCAAATGCGCCGTACTGATGCTAAGAATCATAAAATAAGGAATACAATAACCTATCTGCCTAAATCGCCTTATTTGAATTCCAAACTCGCAGGTACTTGCAGAAAGTGAGCAAATGCGCAAAGAAGCCGACAACGTTGGTCCGAAAGCCGAGCTGGACCACTGGAAGAAGCGAATGGCAAAGTTCAATTCTCTGCTGGACCAGATCAAAGGACCGGACTGCAAAGCGGTGGTGGGAGTCCTTCACGCAGCGAAATCCAAACTGCTCAAAGTAATTATTGTTTATTTTGCTCGACAAATATTTGTAATTTTTTCGTCAATCCTCCTCGCCCAGTTATAGCATTTTTTGTACCAAAGCTTTATCGTGGCACCAAAAAAGCTCGCGCAAAAAGTGCTTTTAAAATACTTGTCAACAAAGAATGTCGGTATCAAACTTTTGACTTGGAAACTGTATTTTCTTCTCTTTCACTCTTCAGACCTGGCGTGAGTTGGACATCAGAATTACAGACTATGCCAACGAAGCCAAAGACAATGTGAAGTTTCTGTACACGCTGGAGAAATTTTGTGACCCGCTTTACAACAGTGATCCGGTGAGTGACGTTGAAATATGAAGATCGTGTGTGGAGAGGTATTCATGAATGACTGAGTGAATGTCACGATGAGTGATTAAGTGAGGGAATCTCATGGTGAATGACTTAATAAGTGAATGTTATGAATGAATGACGGTGAGTGATCCGGTGAGTGACGTTAAAATATGAAGATCGTGTGTGGAGAGGTAATGAGCGTATTCATGAATGACTGAGTTAGTAAATGTTCATTGAGTGATTGAGTGAGTGAATCTTATGGTGAATAATTTAATAAGTAAATGCTATGAGTGAATGACGAAGTGAGTGAATGTTTTGATGAATTACTGATCAAAGAATTATCAAAAATCACTGATTGAGTGCGTGTCAGTAATAATGAATGACTGAGTGAGTGAATGTTTGATGAGTAGGTGAATGAATGTTATGATGGGTGAGTGGGTGAGTATTGTGCCGAATTGTTGAGTAAGTTGTTTATGAACGGTTGAAAGACTGAAGGCTAGAATTAATGAGTTATTACAATGACGGTTGGCCGAGCGCGAGTGAATTGATAATTGATTGATCAAACTGGAGTGATGGCTGTTAGTGAGTGACTGAATGAGTAAACGACTTAATAATATGTTTGGATGGAATGAAATGAGGACGATCTATCTGAACTGAAACTGTGTAATATACTATTCTTCATCTTTCAAAGACTCTTTGGTAAGCAAACATATAGGATTTACAGAGATATTTTCAGTCAGTCCTCCCTGACACTAAGGACATTCAAACCAAGTGATGGCGTTGTCTTTCTTTTAGGTGGGAATGATGGACGCAATTCCTGGCCTGATCAACGCCATAAGGATGATAAACAGTTACTCACGATATTATAACACGTCAGAACGGATGACAGCTCTCTTTGTCAAAGTAGGTTCACCACTGGGTTTTACTCTTGTGTATGATAAAATAGAAGTAGTTTGTGCGATTCTCTAACCTCAGAAGTTGTTGTTACTCGTTGTCTCGAACAACTAAGGTTTTCACAACTGTTTTGTTGGATAAAAAAGTTCTGGAATACATCCTCTGCTCGCAGACGTTAAATCTCCTTCGCCGCGGGAAGCAGCGATAGTTAAACGTTTTCGGGCAGACTATGGAATACCGGTTTTGAAAAACAATTTCACCTTAGCGAGTAACATGATTTGACAAACAAGGGTTGACATTGTATACATTTCGCTTGTGGGGCTTGATATATATAGGAGACGTTTTGAGCGTTAGCCCTTTGCCATAGCAGACTGGGAGATTGAGGGGGAAATCAGTGTTTTTAAAAATAGTTGGTAACTAATTTGTGTAGATCGAAAAGTGAGGTTTTACTGGCCATTGGTTGGAATTTGTAGCATCTAATTGGTTCAAAATATGTATGAGACTATGTGAACGGAAATCTTTCATTGGTTCTGTGAGGAAATTGCAGCATATTTTCTTTATCTACAGTGCTTATTAAGAGTTACTGAAAAGGTGTTTAAAAACGCGAAAAGAAGTGTTCGACCAGCTTACAAATAAGACTGGGGTAAGAGACGTTTTTTGACGGGTTTTGTTGTACCTCGTTAGGTGACAAATCAGATGATTACGGCTTGTAAAAACTACATCACAGAACACAACTACAGAACCATATGGGAATATCAGCAAGAAGAACTCATCGAGAAACTACAAAATTGTATAAAACTCAACCAAGATTACCAAAGATGTTTCCAGAAAACGAAACAGCGTTTGGAAGAGCAAAAGGACGAAAGACAGTTTGAGTTTAGTGAAATGTACATTTTCGGCAAGATTAATACCTTTACGAGAAGATTGCAAAAAATTATCGAGATGATGAACACAATGAAAGCTTTCATGTGTCTTGGGGAATCAAGAATCGAGGGGCTGGAAATACTGTGGAATAAATTCCAGCTGATTATGACAACGATGAAGAAGAAACCATACGATCTGTTGGACTATCGAAAGATGGATTTCGACGCCGACTTTGAAGAGTTTAAGAGGCAAATAACTGAGCTTCAGGTTTGTATGGGATTGGTTGAGGATTGGTTATAGATCTATGTGATTGATGTATATGTTTGATATCTCAAATGGTATACGTTATTTTTATTTTGTGAAATTGTCGGGTGGTTTTGGCCTGAATTGAACAAAAAGTTTCCTAAAGTTTTGTAAAGAATCATTTGTCTTTGAGTTTCTAATATGTGTTTCTTCGTTTTTGATCCCAGCCTTGTTAGTCGTATTATCTTGCTGGCATTCAAGATGTTTTTGGTTTTTCTTGCAGACTCAACTGCAGGTTTTTATGGATAATTCCTTCGACAAGATACCTTCCACCCAACGAGCTTTAAGGTTGATCAGACGATATGAAAGGTTGGTATTGAAGATGTCCAAATTTTCTATATGCGGCCAAACCTTACTCGTTACCCATTCACTTTCGTGTTCTCTTTAATGTTTTCCGTGTGGGCCCATTTCCTATCTGGGGTTATCGCTCATAAATTGTTAATAATAATAATAATAATAATAATAATAATATTATTATTATTATTATTATTATTATTAGCAATAATATAGTATATAGCGAATCTAGAAAGCAGTGCTCCCAAACTTCTTGGTGCGCAAATAGAGGTAAATCACCTTTTGTTTTTGATATCCGTATATGCAGACTTGGATTAGAGAGCCTTCAAGAAACTATCCAAGAGAAATACGAACGCATTCTCCTTCACTTCGGTCGGGACATCGAGGCGATTCAGAAGCTCTATCAGCGACATAGAAACGATCCCCCAGTGGCCTGGGACCTACCGCCCATTGCTGGTAAGATAGCATGGTCACGACAAATGTATCGACGAATCCAAGAGCCAATGGACCTGTTCCAGAAATATCCTGCGATACTGCATGGTAGTGAGGCTAAAAAGATCATCAAGAATTACAACAAGTTAGCCAAGGTGTTATTGGAATTTGAACTGTTGTACCACCAAGCGTGGATAAAACAGGTAATCAGATTTTTTTAACCTTGGCGCAATTGAAGGCACTTTTTAGTTGTCCAGCGTTTCAGACAGCAGTTATATGAGTGAGAGACAAAGGTTCCAGCTACACTGAAATTTTGCAGTTTTTTGTCTATATCAGATAACTTCACATTAAATCAGTAGTTTGGGGGCTTGGAAAGATTTCCAGAAGCAAATATAAATTAAACATAATAAATTGGAAACGAAAATAGACTTTCGACCCGAAGGGTTCCAGTCAGTTTAGAATTCTATTCTATTGTTGATATTTTTTTAAGCAATGTCGCTTCGACGTCGTTATTAAAGGAACAAAAAAGTTAAGTTAGTAAACGAGCTTTTGTGCAGGAATTAAAACCTTTAACATGGCTTATCTTCGTTGCAGGGATCTTTCTCGATAATTAGTACAGATTTTCTGCCCCAAAACGAACGCTACTTGTTGTTAATTCAAGGGACCGGTCGTTTTTCTGCCTTGTTCCTCTTTGCAATTAAAATTTTAGATGAAGCAGAGGCTAGTACAACACAGTTAGTTAATTCTCTTGAAGTCACCTTAAAAAACAAAAACTGCTTATTTTGGAGAAATTAAACCCCTCTCACAAATGCAATGTGCTGTGAGAGTGGCGTAGTCCTCAAGTTATGTGCGTCTAAGAGATTCACAAAGATTAACAGATGCGCGTCCTCTTAATTTTGTGTTCATAAAGTACTCTTACTTGTGTGTCGTGTTGGTGAGAACTACTATTGGTAAACATTGTTCATTTTCACGGGAATGTGAAAACGAAAACAAATAGAGCACTAAACGAGTGGTTGCTTTTTCAGGTGGAAATTGCCAAAACTGGGCTTCAAGCTTCCCTTCTGGTTCGTCATCCGGAGACCAAGGAACTTTATGTCAACTTTGACCCTCAGATCCTGACACTGATCAGAGAAACCGAGTGCATGGCGCGATTTAACTTGGACATTCCGTTTGGGGCCCAAACCCTCATGCAGAAACAACACAACCTTAAGAAGAACTACGACAGACTGCAGGTAACTTGCTAAATTATCTGATGCCTAGTGGAGACAAAAGCGCTATACTTCAAGTTGGAATGAGGAACTAGACGGTTACATATATTTTGGTAAAAATAAAACGGATCGTAAAAGCGAAGTGTGTAAGTCTACATCAAGTTTCGCCTGAAACTCGCTGAATAAACTCCCAGCAATCTTTTCGTACTTGGATATAAGGAGGTTTCAATACAGTTTTGAGTTCTGTTTTCATTTCTTTCAGCTTCTTCTGTCTGAAAACGAGCGAGTATTGAAGAAGATCCCGGAGATGTTCAAGCCACTGATGGTACCACATCTGACAAAGGTGGAGGCGGCCATTGATCCAGGACTAACCATGCTGAACTGGACGTCTCTTAACCTGGATACATATGTTGAAGGTGTGTACGAAACACTGGGGGAACTTGAGCTGTTGATTGATCGAGCCAACGATCTCATGCAGTTTAGAATTGATGCTGTGTTGGAAGAAATGAGCAAGACCATCTTGTGTGACTTGCCGAGAGATGCTCCATGGACCATTGAGGAATTCCTCAAGAATACCGAAGTAAGTGTAAAAGCTGCTATTTACACGAGAGACATTTCTTACACCGTATACGTGAAACGGTAAATGGCAAAAATGATTCACTATTACTTTTTTCGTTGACTAGACCACACAACAGTTCATTTATTTTCTGATCTCGGTCATTCCTTTAGACCAAGATAAGGAAAGTTAAGTAGGCTTAGCTAGCGTTTTTGCGAAGAACTTTGTCTCTCATTTCCATTTCTTGGGTTTCCTTTTTTGGGGGTTGATTAATCTCCCTTCTTACAAACTTACACGAATTAAGACTTAAGGGAAATTCTGTGGGTGAGACAATCCTTACAACGCAGATGTATTTGATCCACCACTAGAATCGTTACAATCGCAAACAATCAAGGGAGCTGACTGCAACGTCTTTAAAGCAGTAAAAGTCGCACCGTCTTTTAAGCGTACTTTACTGATGTTGAGTGTTTTTCTATCAGGTGCTTTGCAAGAAAGGAGCAGAAGTTTTGGAAGCCAAGAGCACTCGAGTTGAGGAGGCTGCAAATGAACTAATCACAATGTTACTTGAGCTTGAGGAAGAAGCAGAAGACGAAGAAAGTGACGATGATTTGGCAGGCAAGAAAGAAGATGAAGACAAAACGGAAACAACAAAGTTTGATGGAAAAGAAAATGAGATTCGGCCCTCGACCGGAAGCAGCACCAGACCAGGTAGCCGCGCCACCTCCAGCAGGCTTGGAAGCGCAGTCGTCAGTCCGGCGGCGGCAGCGGCAAAGCGCAAACGGGAAATGCGCGACTATCTTGAAGAAGAAGCACAGGAGTTACTGTCTTTTTTTAACCATCGCAATGTGGAGGCAATTGTGCGTGTAACGCGTACCACCCTCGATGCGGCTCGAAAACGCGTCGCTGCCAGCACGGCACATCATTTTATTGAATCGGAAGTGACGTTGCAGAAGAAAGAGGTTACCCATGTTGCCCCTCTGTTCCGAACAAACGTGACATTGCAAATTCCCAACGTGACCATGCAGCCAGCCTTGGATGAGATTCAACAGGCGCTGAACAAAGCTGCACAGTTCATTGTTCAGGTAAAATCAGTTCGGAAACTAATTTAGACGATATATGCTGCTTTTTTTTAATTCCAGACATTTTTTACTCATGACTTTGCTTATACTAAGTTTCGCTAACTTCAATCAATTACACAATTCACCGAAACTTCTGAGATGTGGTCTTCCGTACGATATCATTCAAACTTGGACGTACACTTATATTAGATCTACGAAAGAAAGTCCTGGTCCTTGGATAGGAGACTAGCGTCAATAAAACCTTCATCCTAAACCTTGTTTATCTGCTCCCTATAAATTCTATTGAACTGCAAACTCATCGATGCCCCAACCAGTTTTTTCTCTCAGCCGCTACCAACTGTACAAAACGACCAGAATATTTCTTAACCAAACAGCTATTGTAGAGCTGTGCTCCAATTATCTAAGTGATGCTTAACCTGTCCTTACATCACTAGAAAACGGTTGATTTTATTTTTGTTAACACCACATCATTATCAGAGGCCCTTTAGAATTTGTGAAAGGCAGTATGGGAAACAAGTTTGATCCTTTATGAAATTCGCCAGCAAAAAGTATCCTAGTGATTCTTAATTGTCATTGCAGTCTTTGACCTCAGCCACCGATATCCTTCCAAAGATTTCCATAGACTTTTTAAAATCTCAAATACGAACTAAAGCTTTCTGAGGGCGTAATGACAAATCCCTGATAAAGATTTCTGGAAATGTTTAAGGATTTTCCAAAAAAAGAATAGAACGTATTTACCCGCTTCTGGCTGGCTCACATCCTGAAAACTAAATAAGTTTTAAAAGTGATTCTAAATCCTCAAGTGCAGGGTTTCATAGTACATGGTGTTATTGTATCATGGCGAAGGGGAAGGGGGGAGGGAGGTAGCAGGTTGTCTTTTGGTGGTGATTTGGGGGACAGGAGAGCAAATTTAAAAGAGAAAAATGTTATTAAAACCAAGCAAGCACTGTTCGTAAGCGAGCACGTGCCGCATCCCTGAACAGCATACGAGTGGCGTTCGTCGATTTAACAAAAAACTAACACCAAAAACATTATTTAACTTCTTTCAAAATCAGCAATTCACCCTCGCCAAATTTTATATTTGTGAGTTTTTGTCAGTTACATTACTGTGTCGCTATGATTCAAAAGACAAATGAAACCGTTGTATTGGTAAAGACGTAGTTGTGCAAATTGTAACTTGGCTTGTTCTCCTCCTTAAAGGTATCCAGAGGAGTCTCTCAATGGAATAAAACCTGCAAAGCGCTTATGAAACCAGAGAAAAAAGAAGAAGAAGAGGCTCCTGAACCGCGTAGTCGCTCGGGCAGCAACGCAGGAAGCGATGATGAGGCTCACTCGGACATCTCGCCACTCCGCCGCCCAAAGGGATACGCCTTGGACAGCGACCAGGGAACAGTCGTCAGTGCCGCGCCCCCAGCCAAACCAAACTACTTCAAGAACGTGTCGGAGAACAAAGAGGTGGCTAAACTGACATCGCTGCTTTCCACGGTGATCAACTCACAGAAGAAGGAAGTCACCACGGCGCTTGGAGACTTCAATCGATTTGATCCTATTTGGAAGGAAAGTAGAGAGGAAGCTCTGAGTAAGTTTGTTGAGAGCGACCCCAATTTGTCAGAGTTTGAAGCTCAGATTCTTCACTACAAAGACTTGGAACAGAGGATAATGGCGGAGCCGGAGTCTACAAGTGTTGGAGCTATCGCTCTTTTCACAGGTATGTGTGAAGTTAGTCGGTTTTGTTCCGTTTCTGGGCCAATGAAAAGTTTATGCAATTTTCGCTTATGTTTCCGTAAAGATGTAAATGTTGATCCAACCCTTCGCTTTAGTTTGTCCATTAGATAGTTATTGACATAATGCATGTGTTGGAGGAAGATTTTGGGTATCGGGGCAAATTAATCCAGAGGAGGAAAAGTATGACTTGCTGAAATAGTAGACAAGACACAGTTATTTACTTCGGGTACAGTTCCTAAAGGTGACCTTTACAACATAATTTTGGAAGTTTAAACTCAGGGTGCCGGATTTTCACTTAACTAGCTACACAAACATGCACAAGGACCTTAAAAACCTTTTAGATAACTATTTCTACTTCAGAGCACCTGAAGCTTGCACTGTGCGCAGAGACGAGGGCCTGGGCTGTGGCGTATGGGAAGAACTGCAACACCAAGTACCGAACGGAGATGGAAGAGATCTTCTCCTTCATTGAAGATATGACCAAGCGCCTCAACCGACCAATCAAAGATCTCGATGACATCAGGCTTGCTATGATTGCTCTAAGGGAAATTCGAGACAATGAGATAAGGATTGACATGTCGATAGGTCCCATTGAGGTAGGGTTTAGTATCCGTAGGGGAGGGCTTGGGAGTTAAGACTGACATGCTGATTGGTGCGATAGATGTAAGGCTTGGGATCCGTAGGGAAGGGCTGGGGATAAGGATTGACATGTCAATAAGTCTAGTTAAGTTAGGGTTTCGGATACGTAGGGAAGGGCTTGGGAGCTAGGCTTTAGGATCCGTAGGGGAGGGCTGGGGAGCTAGGATTGACATGTCAATAAGTCCGATTGAGTTAGGGTTTGGGATCCGCTGGGGAGGGCTGGGGAGCTAGTGTTTAAGATCCGTAGGGAAGGGCTGGGGAGCTAAGATTGACATACCGATAGGTCCGATTGAAGTTCAGGAATTTTAGAGGGTGAGGGCAAGAGCGTGATGATTGACATATCGATAGGTACGTACGATTGAGACAAGTTTTGGAATTCGTTGGGGAGAGAAGGGAGTTGGAGCTTATATGCGAATAGTGGAGTAAGGTTTAAGATCCTTATGTGAGGAATTGAGAGTTAAGGTTAAAAAGTGGACAGGCCCGATTGAGGCAAGAGTAAAGCTTTCTAGGGAAGGGCTAGGCAACAAAACGTACAATGCTGTCAGCCATGATCTGGCGGTGGTCCCATTTGCCTGTTAGATTGATCTTCCGTTTCTATAGGACATTCTAAGCAAGTACGAGTCAATTGTTTAACGGTACTTGTTCTCCTCTTTATGCAGGAGTCATACGCCATGCTAAATAAGTACGAGCTTCTTGTTGCACGCGAGGAGTCTGAGCGGGTTGATACCCTGAGGTATTCGTGGGCCAAGCTACTTTCACTGGCGGTAAGGGAGTTTTTGGTTCGCGCAGACTAAGTTAGAGTATTTTTAACAATTGTTCCACGAATGCGCTTTCGATTTGATCTTTTAGATAGCGGACACGGTGCCGTACATCGAGTCAGTTACCTTAAGCCGGTAGCCAACAAGCGTGAGAGGAATAATAATTTTATTAAATATCAAAATTGGATAAAACGTATTTAGAGTGCCAAACGGATTACCAGAAATGAAATATCCAGTGATTGTTAACTAACAAAATATTTGGTCATCGTTAAATCCGTTCATGTTCTGTCCTTGTCTGCTGGGTGTTTTTCTTTTGGTTGTTTCGGTTGAGACATGACTAGACTCTCTTTATTGAGCGCAAAAACGTTACAAAACGTTACAGAATGTTTAATTTTAAACGTCGTGACGAAGCTTGTCAGCTAGTGTGTGGTGATTTTCGGAAGTTAAACCATGTGAAAATTCTTGCTACTGCTGCAAATTTTCGTTTTAGCTTCTTAAACGTGCGTTAGTACTTTGGCTGTATGTGATGAGCTTTCAAGCGAGATTTTACTCCGACGAAAAATTGGCATTGTCCCGACAACAAATAGGCTAGTATGCAATGGTTTGATACTGTACTTAGGTGCTAACTTGTTTTAAAACAACAATAAAATGTTTGTTTCATACACTTACAGATTTTAATCTACATTTTCAAATAAGAAAAGAAAAATAAAGAAAATACAAGCTCATTGAAATTAAATCTTTTGTTGTGCTTTTGTTTTTCTTAAAGCCAGTGAATGATCTGTTAAATGTGGTTTAGATAGTTATAGTTTTTGTTGTCTTCACCATGATTGTAGTCAATATCATCATCATCATCCTTTTCAACTTTTCTATTATCATTATCAAAGTTGCTATGTTTAATTAACATGATGGTTAAAAAAATTAATATTTTTATGACATGACAAAGAAGTTCTTCAGTAGTGATCTGTTGTTCTCGTCCTACAGACGGAGTCTCAGAACCATCTCATCCAGATTCAACCAAACTTCAAGGGGGGCCTCATCGACAGCGTTGAGGAGTTTATTGTCAACGTTGCTGACTTTTCTGACGACTACCGCAAGGTAAAGTTATGTGTTCGTTACACTGTACAGTGGCTTGACTCCGTCATTCAGTCCTGAGTACTTGTATAGCTTTTAACCGGCACCTAATTACCATTTCTTTCTCAATTAATTAATTACAACAAGTATGATAGCAGGGACCGGGGATTGGGGAGGGAGGAGCGGGAGGCATGTGCAGCCTCACAGAGCCTTTTACAAACTACTCAACTACAAAAGCGAACACCAGATCCCATGGCGACCGAGCCTTTTCTGTTTGACGCCCCAAAGTATGGAATGAACATATTTAAGACAGCCATAAAAATTCTTCTATTTCGAGTAGCCTACACTTTGTTTTTTCAAGTATGTTCTCCCTAGTTCCTTACCATTTATTTATCTTTTCTGTCTTTTTCTGGAATATTTCTATTTATAATGTTAGTAAGTTACAACTCAGTAGTTTTATATTTGCACCACGTTACAAGCAAATGATTTAAACTAGGCGAGGCGTTATTGCTAAATGGTGTTGTAAGCTTCTTTATCAGTTTTATTGTACAGCTCTAAGAGCAAGTAGTGATTTGGCGCTCTTTAAAGAAAAAATGTTGTTGCTGTTATTATTACTATTGTTATTATCGTTATTGTTATTCGTGCAAGTCGTAGTGTTTGGGCCGACGCAGACTATCTCTTTCTTGTTACCATTCTTCTTTTGTCTTTGTCCAACTTTTGCTGATTTGTCTTCTCGTTTTTGCTGACTTGTTTTTTCGTTTTTGCTGATTTGTCTTCTCGTTTAACAGTTTCGGCTCGGTCAGAGAGCCTTCTTTAGTGTTATTATTATTATTATTATTATTATTATCATCATTATTATTGTTATCATTATTATTATTATCATTATTATTATTATCATTATTATTATTATTATTATTATTATTAATATTATTTTTATTATTATGTTTATTATTTCAGATCGGTCCGATGGTTCCAAACGTCCCTCCACGAGAAGCCAGTGACAGGCTGATTATATTTCAGGTACCTCATCTCGAGGAATACTTTATTCAAATACACAGGCAGCTAAACCTCAGCATTGATGAATTTTGTGTTAACGTAAGGTTAATATACATGCATTTTATGATCTAGAATCGCTTTGACGCCCTGTGGAGACGCTACATCACGTACTCTGGTGGGGAGGAGCTGTTTGGGCTGCCTGTGACTGAATACCCGGAACTCATGCAAATTCGTCGGGAGCTAAACCTCCTGCAGAAGCTGTATGGGTTGTACAATGACGTCATTGACACTGTTAATGGCTACTATGACATTATGTGGGCTGACGTCAACATCGAGAAGATAAATCAAGAACTTCTGGAATTTCAAACAAGGTGACTGAACCGGAAATTCAACAGTTTATATGATAATGATAATAGTAATAACATAATATAGCAATTTTAACAATAAAAATAATGATATTATAATGATACTGATAAAAGTATAATAATAATAATAATAATAATAGTATAATAATACTAATAATACTTTAATATTTTATATTGCACAAAATTGTACAAAGCCGAAAACAAGGGTAAATCGCCCATCAGGGGAAAAAACACACCAGAACTTATCATTAGGTCTGAGTGCCCGCCAAGGCTAAAGTATCTGCTAGGCCGGTAACCCCTTTATCAGTGGTAATTTACTTATCAATTTGAGGGCAAACTTTCCATGCTAAAATTGTCAGTTTCCATACATGTAAAGGATACAGGTGAGTAGTGGGCCAATCAGTTTACCGGAAACACAGTATCCAGTGTTTGGTATTTGATAAAAACCATTATGCGCAGGACAACACCGTTCTTCATATTAATCGAAACTGATGCTCATGAACAAGTGCAGAGCATTATCTTATAAACCATAGGCTTAGAAGCCTTGACGTACGGCATTGTTTTTCAAACGGGGTATTTCTCTTTTGCTGGCGAAAAAATGTCTTGCAAGAGGCTATGTTTTCTTATGTTCGTGCGATGAAAGTAAAGTTCAGACCAAATTCTTTTTGCTCAGACCAAAGGTCATCACACTTAGGTCTGCCTTACACCAAAATAATGGCAGTAATTTGCGTTTCATAAGGTACTTCTGAAGTCGTATGCAGTTCTCAAGAAAGCCTCAGTGCGACCTTTCGCGTAGATTAACAGTAGATGTAAGTTACTGATGTCAGTTTTGGAATGTTAATTGTTTTTGCTTTTTTTATATGTCAAAATTGTTGTTGTTCTTGTTTTAGGTGTCGAAAACTTCCAAGAGCTCTCAAAGACTGGCAAGCTTTCTTGGACCTCAAGCAAACTATTGATGACTTTAACGAGAGCTGCCCGCTACTGGAGCTTATGGCCAACAAGGCCATGAAGGAGAGGCACTGGACACGAATTGCACATATCACGGGTCATACATTTGATATCGAGTCTGAGTCCTTCTGTTTGAGGAACATCATGGAGGCTCCTCTTTTAAAACACAAAGAGGACATCGAGGTGAGGCTACATTGTCTCCACGTGATTGCATTGGGGGATACCTTTATTTTTCAAATCTTCTGCGCATTCACTGTCAAACTGGTGTATATGTGCTGGTTAGTTTCCTGTAAGTTAAGGCTTTTACTGCCCTTGTAGTTATTGTGTGTAATATGTCACACACTAACTACATATTTTGCTTAATCTAAGTTAGTTAAATCCCAACGGTGCATCACACAAACTGTATGTGACTTCAAGCCGGGCTGCTTGTGTTATAGGATGTCTGTAAGTTTTCCTTGTATTTTAGGGTGTCTCATATGAGGCCTTACCAATGTCTGCTTGTGCTGTAGGATGTCTGTATTGCTGCAGTTAAGGAGAAGGACATCGAAGCCAAGCTAAAAGGTGTAATAGCAGAATGGAGCACTAGGGACCTGACTTTTGCTAATTTCAAGAACAGAGGCGAGCTGCTATTGAGAGGCGACAACACTGGTGAGATCGTGTCTATCATGGAAGACAGTTTGATGGTTCTTGGATCACTTATGAGTAACAGGTACGGGTAGCTTCTTTTGCACACTAAAAAGGGGAATTGCTCTGGTACATTTAATTCTTATTTGTTTTGTGGTGTCCTTGTTTGTTTGTCTTTCATTTTGTCCGTCAATGTTGTCACTGTTTTCGTGGCAGCAAATACAGTGCTCGGTTTAAAAAGAAAATCTAGGTGTCTGACTATCTATCTGTGGTCTGTCTGTCGGTCAGTTTTTCTATCTGTGTGATCACAAATAAAAA
>JAOBRG010132659.1:0-16482 GCA_027574985.1 Umimayanthus nakama | reverse complement strand
GTGAACTGAAGTTAAGTGAAGTAAAGTGAAGTAAAGTGAAGTAAAGTGAAGTAAAGTGAAGTAAAGTGAAGTAAAGTAAAGTAACTGTGTAATGAAAAGTAGAATAAAGAAAGGAAACGAACGAAAGAAAAGAAAAGCAAATTAAAGTAACTGGGTAAAGTAAAGTAAAGTAAAACAAAGTGAAGTAAAGCAAAGTAAAGTAAAGTAGATGTAATGTAAAGCAAAGTAAAGTAAAGTAAAGCAAAGCAAAGCAAAGCAAAGCAAAGCAAAGCAAAGCAAAGCAAAGCAAAGTAAATGTAATGTAAATGTGCAGATTACGAGATCGAACTGAAGGCATCTGGTGGTGACTCTGGTAGCTGATAGATACAAGCCATACATGACCTTGGAAGACAGCTTCAAACGCCAGGATCGCTATTCTCTTCTTTTGAGATGTGTCTAGGTTCTTTTAAGTCTCTTGGAAATCCTTTCACGAGGTAGACCAACGGTTAAACGTCCCCGTCTACGGACGTTGTAGTGGAAGAACCCTCAAGTCGAGAGTTGAATAGTCAGAGATTTTAACATCTACGCTAACCTTCACACCTGAGAGGGAAAAAGTTCGGCACGACTTGTACTGATTACAACACACCCCACAATAAGGCCAGAGTTAAACTGGTAAAGGTTTGGATCATGTTTATCTCAAAATGTATGACCTTGTGAGACTTTGGTACCTCATGCAAGTAGCTCTATTCACAAAAAAACAAAAGAATTTTATCTGCTTAGTGACATTACATGGTTCACTGTAGGCTTTCACCTAGTTTACCTTTCTGTTTAAGTACATCGACACGCGGTGAAACAACCTGACAAGGAATGCGTTTTCAAAGCTTCTGATTGGCTGAAGTTCAGGGTCTCCTGAATAACCCACGTCAAACCTCCTGATACCATTGATAACCTGCAGATCAAATCGCAAGCCTTCAGACAAAAGTACCATACACTCTTTTTTCTATACAAGAACCTTTTTATAAAAACGCGAGGCTGGAAAATTTAAGAACATGCTAAAAACACACCTGGGGCTGAGCAAAGGCAAAAATCTTTTACTCTGGATACTGAACAAAATCATGGAATAATTTGTTTCTTGGCTAATGGTCGTCAGTGCGACTTGCTATAATATTGCTGTGCATGTACAATTTTGTTTTTAAATCTCTTCTGTTTATTGTTATTATATTGTATTGCAATTAACAAGCATGTAGCAAATGATGTGAATAAAACGTAGTTGCTGTTATTGCTTCTTTGCCGGCCAGGGTATCGGCTATTCAAAATTAAAAACGTATTTATGCTTCCGGTTACTTGTTCTGTGTGAATGGAAAGTAGCAATTGTTCAGCCAATTTAAGAGTAAAATCCTCAGCCCAACAATTACACGTTCTTATTAAAAAAGATTGTGTAATAATGGAAACAATAATAATAAAAATAATAATAACTACAACAACAAGTACAATAATAATAATAATAATAATAATAATAATAATAATATAGTAATAATATATACAGTTTTTGAATACGCTTTTCGGTCTTTGATCTGCTAACAGAGCCAAATACAAAATATAACAATGAAAAGTATTTGAGAAAAGCAACAAAAAAGACGAAAAAGCAAAACCGTTTACCAACTTGCCAGGGAAAGGGCTGTAATAAGTGAAGTGTGAATACGAGCTAATTAATTGTTCAAAGGCAGAAACACAACCTCGTGGAAAGGCATTTTCCTCCAAAGACGTGGCCATGAAGTGAAACTTTTTGGACGAACAAGTTACAATAAAGCTTTTTCAGGAGAAAGAAGTTTTCCGTTTTTTCACCAGATGACTGTCTTTACTTTCAGTGTAAGGAAAAGTCTCAAGAGCAATGCACGCTCTATACTGTGCTCTTCAAGGGATTTCAAGGAGCAAAATTTTAATTTTGAAGTTTTTAAGTACTTGAAAAATTATAGTATTTTCCAGGAAAGAGGGGATGGTTCTTGTAGCAAGAATAAATGTAGCAAATGTCAGTGACCCTTGATATTCAATTGAAATATACAATGGTACAATGTACTGATTAATGACGGCAACTTGGAAAATTCGTTTATTTTCTCCAAGATCTAGCCCCTAACATTCTTTCATGGTGAAAACAACAAAATTAAGTTAAATCAATCCTTTTAGCAGAAAATGTTTTAACAAAGCACAAAAACTGACAGGTTTCTTATACTTTTCGCAGGAAACAGGACAAAACTCCTGCAGAGA
Organism: Umimayanthus nakama; assembly: GCA_027574985.1. Classification (NCBI taxonomy): domain Eukaryota; kingdom Metazoa; phylum Cnidaria; class Anthozoa; order Zoantharia; family Parazoanthidae; genus Umimayanthus; species Umimayanthus nakama. The sequence continues at coordinate 14,238 of JAOBRG010132659.1, read as the reverse complement.
TCCTACGAAAAACCACCTGTAACTGAGTCTGCATTGAAAACTATTGCGAGCCAGAAGCTTCGCCAATCTGTAGGTTTTCTTTTGTAGTCCAGAATTATTCTCCGCGAAATTCTAGGAGAATTCCAGAAGTACAAGGAAAAAATAGTTTCTCCAGTAGTTTTTCAGGGCCCTGGACAAAAAATTACAAATTTCCAGTAGTTTTCCAGGAATTTCAGGAATAGTGTGCGTCATGATAAGTTAAGACAATAAATACATTTGTATCAAATTTGTGACGATCAATCAGCAATCACGTGGAAATACTCCTTCAGCATTACGTTACAGCTGGTAAGGTCCTTGGGCTATATCGTACCTGGTACCTTCCATGCGAGGTCAGCACCAGTCCACGCTCGGTGTGCACACACTCCGGTAAGGAGGCGTGGTCAGGTGACAGCAGATAAGGTGTTGGACGACCGTCACGTGATATGGTGGACTCCCACGTGATTGTACCGTCCCCAGCATCTGTCACATCAAGGGTAAGCTACCAAGGGGAACAGAAACAGCAAACTAGTTCTTTTAACGTATAAATGCACATCAGAAATAACAAACACAAACACGAATACACGTTAAACTTTGCCGATAATCTAGGCAGTCTGACAGCCGAAGTACGAGACACAAATTGACCAATCCGGCAGAGGAACTTTGGGGGTTTAAAACTCCAAAGAGGCGGTTCGAATTAAGTCTTTTCCGAGTGGAAGATAATAATTAAAAGTTCAATCGGAGGCCTTTTTTGTGGGAAGTCAGAGTTCAACAAAACTTGTTTCTTGAAAAAGTAGGAAATTTTTTTTAAGGTAAACAATTCATGAGGAACTCAAATAACTCTTTGAAGTCTAGTGTTTACGAAATATGTAAGTTTTTTTCGCGTTAGGTAAGTCATCTTTTTGGCAAACTTCTACTGACGAATTTACAATTTGGCCCAATCAGGAAACCTATGCGTTTGGGGTAGCCATTTAAACCAAGTTATTTCTCTTTGAAATGGTGATGTGTTGCAATTGTTCAAAACTCTTTACACAGCTATGTTTTCCTTTTCCGTCAGCGGTTCATTTTATATTTATCTAACGATAAGATAACCCAGCAAAAACACAACAACAACAGAAATGTATTAATATTGTACCTCATGTTTGACAGTTCACGACGATACTTTAATTAGCAGGTAGGTGCTGATTGCCTGGAATAACCATAAGGGCTATACGAACCAGGCAACCAGAACTCCAATTTGATTCGATATGTTTTGATCGGTAAATGAGGAAAAAATTGAACAGAAAAAGGATGAATAGATAAAGAAATTAGTAACTTACAAACAGTGATTAAAACATACAAGAGTTAAGAGATTGTAATACATTATAACATTAAAACAACAGCAGGCGCCAGCAGGCGCCCAAGTCAATGTGTCAGCATATGTTGTTTCGTTACAAACCAATAATAATAATTAATTTGGTAATGAGGATAATAGAAGACCTAATCAAATTAACGAGTTGTGTCAAAACTAGTTTCCTGAACTAATAAAATAACTACGAGGAGTATATTTCCTTCAGATCGGGAGCTCATTCCAAAACGGGTGCTGTATACCAAGCCTTAAGCTGAAAGGGTTGGTACACACTTTTGCATAAAATACTTACATTAAATTGTGTCGTATTTAGAAATATTATTTAAAACAAAGCAAACTATCAAGGTGAGATGTACATACGATACCTTTCCCACGATTGCAAGATATTCTAACGACGGCTCCAGGAACGACAGAACTTTCTTGTCCTCAGCTTTTCGGTCGTATTTGAAGTCAAAATCCCCATCAAACAACGATTTAATCCATGCCATCATCGACTCGCTCGACTTGCTTGGCTGGCCCAACTGTAGACCTTGCTCACCCGTTTTAATCCGATTGATTGTGAAGGAGACTTTAGAATGCAGTTCTTGAATCTGAAAAGACATATCATAATTGTTTATATCTTTAACCCTAGAAGGCATAAGGTAAAAAAACATTACAAAAAGGCATAAGAGGGGAGGGGGCAATCGGACCCCCCTCGACTTTTGACATCTTTCATGCGATTGGCTTGGTATTTGGTATATATAAAGAACTTTTATTGTACTTTCAATTAATCAAAACCTCGTGGTGTTTAACTGGTTTCCATGGCAACCAAAACAAAATAAATGACGTCACTGCGGGCGCCTTCTTGGATTTTCGAATTTTCAGTTTTGCGAGTTGAACACTAAAAATGGTGAGAAAACAACGTTTGTTATTGGAATATACAAAATTGTAAGAAATAAAGTCAAGTTGTCAGTATTTAGGCGACAATAGTCGCATTTTTAGCGAAAAATTCCACTTTTGTAGGCAACACACGGGTTGCGTGACTTACTATGATGACGTAATCAGTCATGACGTCACCAAATTAGGGTAAAAAGATGTGTTAACAAACAGAGAACAGTTGTGCCAAAGCCTTTAGAAATCAGTCAAAAAACAAACATTTTAAGCCAAAAAATCGAGGGGGGGGGGGTCAGATTGACCCCCCCCCCTTACGCCTTCTGGGGTTAAGCCACATTAAATACGTTGGCAGGTAAGTGATTTATTCAAACCAATTTCAGCTGAGCAACCTATGACTAGGTACTCCAGCTGCTTTCACAACAATGAATACTTTCAAGCACCGACCATATCTGGTTATTGTTTTTGACAATTACAGCCGCCATTCTGTTTTATACTACGTAAGTCAGGAAGTTGCAGTTAACTTCTGCTTATAAAATGAGCGTTGAGAGTTACAGTGACCCTTTTCAGGATAAGGTCGTATTTCTTAGTAATATATTTAGAAGTGATTTAACGAAGCGTGCAACTTAGAAAGGTGGAAGAAGAGTTTTGGTTTAGATGGTTCTAAATGAAAAATAGAAACCTTTTAACTTCTTGCTTGTGTGGGACTATATAATTATGAGGGACCTTCCCTCTTTAATATGCGAGCCCTCCGCAGCGTTGGATATGTATGAAAACAAACGATGATGTCGCACATTTCTTTTACGTTTATATACATTTTGATTTGCTTGCTTATATAACTTGCAAAGCAGGTAACAAGTGCATTCCTTCGCTGGTATACATGCGAATCTTCAGGGTAAATGAAAACAGTGTTTTGCTTCGCATACACAAACCTCTTGATTCCCTTGTATGTGCAGCACGAACGACCTTCGTTCTCCAATTGTAATTATTGCATGAATACTGGGTATTCCCTTTATTAAGCTATGAATTCCTTTCGTCTTCACCTGAACAAACTTCTCGGTTCTCGTGCTTGTGCAACACGGCAGCATGTAAAAACGAAGGGCCTTCCTGTTTCATAGAGGGGTTCGCGCAGTGACAAGATCTCTGCCTCCCAACCCTGAGGTCCCCAGTTCGATTCCCGGCCTGGTCGAGGGTTGAATATTTGGGTGACCTCCTTTGATGCTAAAGTTCAATAAGCTTTTTATCCTTCCTGGGTCGGCAAAATGAGTACCAGCAGAGGCAGAGGCGCCTATATACGCTTCCGATCCGTTGGGGTTAACGAGTCATTGTATAAAGCGCCTTTCAGCATATTCATAAACACTACTCTACCCTATTTCCTTCTAACTTGTAAATTATCTGTGTTGTTTTTTTGAAAACAATTAAACTTTATACTTGTTTTTACTTTCCTTATCTTTTAGATTTTCACTCTTATCTAACACGGGGTATGGGGGTACGAAAGATCTTCTTTTTGCCTTCTCTTGCCTTCAGATTACTATGCTTGTGCAACACGGAAGCATAGGTGTAGAAGTACAAAGAACGTTCCCTCTCCAAGATGTGAACTCTCAGTTTGATATGTAAAAAATACGAAACTATCCTTTTACTTTCTCTTACCTTTGGATGCAACACGAGAGTATAGATGTACGAAGGGCCTCCCATCTCTAAGAGGTGAGCCCTCAGTTTGATATGTGAAAATATACAAAAGTTATGACTTCCTTTTACCTTCTCTTACCTTCGGATTTCCATGCTTGTGCAACACGGGAGTATAGATGTACGCAGGACCTTCCATCTCTAAGATGTGAGCCCTCAGTGCAGAGACTGCTGAGGTTGTCAAACCCGATGGCGATCCACGGTAGTGACCCTTGAGGCCGCCAGAGGGGAGTAGCAAGAGAGTCTCACCTGTAAGAATGTTATACCAGAGGGAACTGTTTATTGGCCGGGTCCCAAGGCATGACAATCAGGCACATACAAGTAGTGGGTGTGTTAGTACAACAAACAAAATTAAAGAAAGACAGACGAGTCAACCAACTTCGTAAATATACCAAAAATTGGCTTTCATACGGCTTTTGTAGTTAGTCAAAGGAACTGAACACAACACAGTTACACTGGTAAAACATTTAAGTTCGCAACATATAATTGGCGAAGCTTCTACTCGGTGGAGGCAATAGTGATAGAAATAACCGGGGAAGTCCTAATGGCCAGGAGAGGTTGTAACAGGGTACTTATAATGAATAGGCTCTTAACCAAAGAGTAAACAGTCGGGAGGCCTAAAACCCAGGGTAGTGTAATGGGCGGGAGGAACTACAACCACTTGGGCCGGGCACTCATACAATCGAAGGATATAAAACCGTGTAAGATCAAAATTTAAAGGATTTCAATAAAAAAAAAAATTATTCCATTCGTGCTTTTAGATAGAGTTTGTTTACTGTCAACTTAGCACTAACCGCTCATTGGCTATTTACCATCACAAATCCAACCCTTGCTCATGAAATCATTGTTAACTAGTCATATCGAACTAAACAAGCTACAAAATTTAACCAAACCAATCACCTGAAGCATGTTGCTTAGCAGTAACCCAAAAGGTGAACTTACATTATTATAAACACGAAACAGGTTATCGAAGAAATAGAAATGGTCGATTTCCCTTTTAAAAAACAAGGTTCTGCTCTATTTCTCATCGTTGCTCTGGTGTGGTTTACAATATATGTTGTGTGATAAAAATATACACGGTATGTTATCAGACTGTTTCCAGCCAAAATGTGGAATAGCTACAACTGTTTCTATTGGAATATATTTTTTTCCAAGTTTACTAGGAAGAGGAAGATATTTCATTTGTCTTGCCAACTATGAACATTTCGGTCTTGTTTTGTTACAAGTAAGTAAGTAGCCGAAGCTGTTAACAAACCTTCCTCGAGTATGTCCACCAGGCTTGGTTGTGCAAACACCTACAGCATTCAGTTTGGGTAAGATATCATCAGTTATTACTACATGTAATCACACCGCTTCCAGGTTGATTTGTAGTAAATTCCCACAGCATCATTTTTTGCAAAATACCATCAGCCGATTTGCACAAACACGTGTTAACGCATGATTTGAGTGTACTTTGAAGTAAATATCTCAACTTAGCGAGGTAATATCAGTGGCCTCGGTACATGTAATCTTTTGCAATAAACACATGTATACGAGTGAACGTTTTGATAGACAGATTAGCCCCGGGGGGTACTCCCTATGTAAAGGGGAGCAGATTGCTCGTTGGAAAATTCAAAAATTACCTTTAAAATAATGAATACTTGAAATTTTGCTACCCCCCAAAAATAACTCAATGTTTTCAAAATACCCAAAATATACAAGGAAACATTGATCTTGCAGAGGAAACCCCTAAAAAATACTAGATAGCAATCTTCAACCTCTAAAAAATTCTAGATGGCAAATTTCTTTCCCGAAAAAATACGACGAGCTCCTCGCCCTTTCATCATAAGGAGTACCTATCCCCCTCCCCCTGGGGGATTTGCATGAGCTAAAATACTAAAGCAGTTCATGTTCTATGAAATTTGCCGAATTTCTTTTAAGTATTGAAGCCGGCAAGTTTAGTTTGAAAGACCAACTTGAGTGTACCTTAAAACAGTAACAACAGTTATGTTACTGACAAATCGCAATGAGCTACAGAAAACTATGACGACAAAACACTGTTACCACCGATCAACAGTAATATTGGATATCCGAAACAACAGCAAAAACTACAGAAATTAAAGCAGTCAACATGACCTCACGTAGGCAAAGATCCAAATGAAAACGTGTCCCACTTGTGATAACATAGAGAGAGTGCCCGGGAATGTCATTACTGCCGAGGCAGTCCACGGACGAATGTAGTTAGTTAGAACCAACATTGTTTGAAGCTCGACCAAACCAGTAGTTAGTGTAAACAAAACAGTTAAACTTACATTCCCAGGCATAAAATACAACAAATAAAGGCATTTCTGTGACCATGTTACAGCCAGGGAATCGTTCTTTTTAAGAAATCGATAGTGATTTTCGAAAACTGATGACAATAGTTTCGAGTGAAGGGAGAGTCATTGCTTTCGGATATTTTTCCAGTTTCTGCAGTAGACTTACCCAGTGTTACTACAATTTGCATCACTATAAAGTTTGTTTGTTTTGTTGCGTTCTTTGCTTCACGCGTGCCTACCTTGGCAGTTCGGAAGAGGAGATGCGTATCCCCTGAAGAGTACATATCAAACCTCGTGGCGCGCGACGTGAACTCCAGCAAAAGTGTAGTGTAGAAAAGGTAGTTATCCATCACAAATGGTTTCCTATTATCAAACAGTTTGCACATGATTTCAGTTAGGCTTGGACAAAACTATCATATATTTTGGACATCTAGAAAATAGATATTATCTGCAAAAAAGATGAGCAGTTTCATAATATTTAGCTATAGGGCATTTTATGTTCTTGTCTTCTTGTTAACTCACTTGACTGTGTGTGCCTGTTAACAGCGTAACTGAAGCTGAGCTGCATACTAGTACTGTAGTCTGCAGGCAAGGCGGATTGGGGAGCTGGGGCGAGAAATGACGTAGGCGCGTGATCGCGCGGGGAAGGGGGCCTACGTCATTTCTCGCCCAGCTCCCCATCCGCCTGTCCTGCAGGCTATAGTACTGTGGCCCTTGCTACCACAGGCAAATATTTTGTTACATACTGAGCCGTAAAACCAAAAGCGCAGAGTGCCAAAACTTTAAAAGCACTCAGTTTTTCGTTGTTCCAAATATTCACGTTAAACTGCTTGCTTTTATATCAAATGTTTTGTTGTTTCTACACATTAAATTTTGTTTTTAAGAATCCAGATTGAAGAATTTCTATTCTTGCAAGACTCAGATTTTTTGAGATATTTAGACAATATTTGGAAATATCTAAACAATATTTGGAGATATTTAGACAATATTTGGAGATATTTTGACAATATTTGGAGATATTTGGAGAACTCTTGCGAATCTTTAAATGTTTTCTTAAGATTTTTTCTGGAAGTTAAATACTGCAAAGAAATTTTAAAAGGTGCAAGCACGGAGTTTTATTAAATGAATGGACGATACTAGCCTGAACTGAATAAATAGGTTAAAAGCACTAATAATATTACTCTGGAGGAGGGGTAGCGTTTCCTTATAGGCTCTTTCAATCTAGATGGTGCTAATGCTTTATGTAAGAACGTTTTCTCATTAGTCAGACTTAATTGTTCTGACTCCACTTGTCCTTTTACGCAGGTCTTACTGTATCACACTCACCATTGTGGCCAGGACACCGGGCCCCGTGGCTCATTGCTGGGTCTGTGGCGTGGCAACCTGCTGGAGCCGTTCATATACCTCCATGGCTGGATGTAGCTAAGCCATGTCTCCAACACCTACAGTATGGGGGGCACCGCAGGCCAGGAAATTAAACTATCAAGTAGCCATCAGTTACTACCATAGAACCTCGAAAAGAAGCCCAGTCGGCTTGATCACCAGACGAAGCCCAAGTCGAAAAGGTCCTCCCCCCCCCCCCTTCTATCTCGAAATTGCAAAATCAATATCCAAAAGAAGTCCATTTCGAAAAGAAGCCCATGGGCTTCTTTTTTAAGAAAGATAATAAAGAAGTTCGTGTTTTTCTTATGTATTGTTGACATTTTAAAAGCATATTTCATGGGTGGAAAGTTAGTGTATTACTCTTGTTCATTGTTTTAGAACTGCCATTTTCGACATTTACAGCATTCATCTTGAAAAGAAGCCCACCTCTTAAGTTTGCAAAAGCTATTTCGGAAAGAAGCCCATCTAGAAAACAAACCAATCTAAAAAAGAAGCCCATCCAAGGACCTCTGCGACATTTCTTGTTCAGCCAAAATCGTCAGACCAAGTATTCGTCTGACTGACTTTTTCTAAAGGTACAAGCAATCAATGTACTGAACATTCAAATGTTTTCAAATAGACTACATTTAGTGTCAATGCAGTGTTCGCTTGTTGTTTAACCCTCATTCACGGACCAAACACAAAACCGTGTTATTCACGGACCAAACACAAAACCGTACTATACATGGATCAAACACAAAACCGTATTTACTGTACATTTCAGTACCAGTGGCTACACTTTACTATTATTATTCATTTGGATCGTAATATTGACTGCTGCCGACTGAATCTAAAATTTACTGAAGCCTTTGACTCATCTAGGATTTGCTTTCTGTTTATTTGTCCGTTCTGGCCGGTCAAAAAGAACTGATTCTGGTCACTTTAACGCAAAAGTTCAAGGTAAATTTCTCCCACCAAAGAGCCATCGTGGCTAAAATAAGTTCTGAGAATTTGTGCGCTCATTTTAAGAACTGGCCAGTTGGACCGGCTAGACCGAACAAATGGCAATCAACTGAAGTAATGTGAGAGAGTTTACTTACAATTCTGAATGAAGGATCTAATGGCCAGTGGGCGAAGCTGTGTCTGAGGAAGCAGTACAGTTTCTTCTGCAGCACCTGAGGGATGATGCTTCTGTGGGGAAATCGACACAGCCTGTTACCATGGAAATGATTAACTGCCTGATCATAAAGCCAAGTCTCACAAAAATGCAACCACTCTGACTTTGCTACGGATCTTAAGCCCGGCACACACGAGAGGAAACAGCTGAGCAAAAAGTCTCGCGAGGCCGCTAGCTCAGCTGTTTACTCCCGTGTGCACAAAAATTTTGGTGAGGCAAAAGTTATCAAACATGTTAGATATTTGTCTCACGACCTCGCAAGGCAAAAATCTCACCAAAATTTACGCGCACACGGGAGGAAACAGCTGAGACCTTTTGCTCGCGAGACTTTTTGCTCAGCTGTTTCCTTTCGTGGGCGCCGGGCTTAAGGCACACTTATTCTTAATCTCTATAAATCAACTAAATGAAACTATTTTGATTAGTTCCAAATTGTTGACTTTAATACCAGTTGAACTTGTTTTTAAATAAATGGGCCCAGACTGAACTCTGATTTGACATGTTAAAGATACTACTTCAAGAGATTTATTCTTGTTTAAAAAGAAGTTTGTTGTATGTCACTCACTCAAGAAAACGTAGCATTAAACATTGGCAGTTCAGCAACTTTGGATTGCAGTTGACTCACCAAACAACAAAAATAAGAATAGAAATAATAATGATAATGATAATAATAATAATAATAACAATAATAATAATAATACAAAATAATGACAATAGTACTTATAGTAATAGTAAGTTATTAACTATTATCAATATTTATATATGCAACTGTAACAGTTAATGGTTTACAAAAAAACCCTTAGTTTGAACTCGTAGTTGTTTAAATTTACTTGAAATGGTAACAATTCAACTTTGTAGCAAACTGAAGAGTAACATTTATTGGAGGCTAAACAAAGTTATGAGAAACCGGATGAGCTCATCTCCTACCTCTTTAGTTCGTCTGCTGCAGTTGGCAGTGACTGTAACGGCCCATGTATAGGATCAGGACCATTTGTGTAGACATACGCGTGGGCATGCTTCACTAACATTCTCACAACGCGGACATGTTCTACTGACGGCATGAAATACTCCTGGGGAGAGCAAGACATCGGGAGATTGTTTTTAGCAAAAGTTAATAGTATCAACAACAACAACTTTTATTTGAACACCATTCATTTACATGAAGCAGGACTAAGAAACATAAAGCAGAAGTACGGTGTTTGGCTGCCTAGAATAACTATATAAGCTAATCGAGCTAGGCAGCACACAGAGATTTTTGTATTGTAAACTATGGTTTCAAACACTTGGACATGCAAATGAGGCAAAATGAAGGGAAAAATGAAGAAGAAAAAGAAATAGCTAAAGAGAAAAGGTTATTTAATATGATGCAATTCTGGCATTCTTAATTTCACGTTTAAATCTGAACACACTGATTCGTTTAAATGATTCGTCAATATTGTTCCAGATGATGGCACCATTTCATGAATTTTCCTTTATTAGTCCGGAAGGGAGGGATAAAATATGAAGAACTTGATGCGAGCCTTGTATTAAACTTGTGCCTTGTGGATGTCAGTACAAAAGTCTTTGAATACGGTTGGCAGCATGTTAGAGTAGTAAATAATATCAGAGAATTTTAAAATTTTTAATTTTTTGAAAATAGGCAAGGTGTTATCATCATATTTAGAGAAAGTCGTTATGCAATAATAGCATTGCAAACGGACATCAGAACTGAATTTCAAGTTAAAAAAACAATATTAATTTATTGTGAAATCTGCAGCTGTTGCGTTATTTACGACCAATGGACATCTGTGAATGACATTTGTTGGACACCTTTATTTATCTGTCCGACGGTGTGGGAGCATACTAACGATGGAGCATTTGAAAAAGACACTTGCGTGTCCGACCGTGTGCGATTGTGCTCAGCCGCCAGCAAGGCCTATCTTGCTCAGTTGCGGTCGTGCTTGTAAATGGCCCGCTAAAGTCTCTTGTATCTTGCATGCAGCCGCTAGAATCCAACAATCGGTTCAGATGACTGGTTTTTATTTTCCTAAACCAGCTCACAAGTGGTTTTCCACGAATGCTAAATTTCGAGAAGAGTCCTAGTCAATGTCATGTCCAGTCTTTCCGTAAAGTTTTGCATGTTTTATAAAGTTCTTCAATGTTGTATGTAATTGATGTAGCAGTAATTGCTCAGCTTTTCTTGCATATATTTTGCATAATAAATTAGTAATTACTGCCCTCTGCGCCCTACCTGACCATGAGACAACACATTGGTGGCCACTGATTCCATTGTGTTCTGATTCAGCCAGAATTCACATAAAATCTGCCGGGATAAGGACATAAAAACGCAATACTAATGTTAGAAACAAGTAAACACCGGAAAACTGTTAGAAAGAATGTTTTTCTGCAGCAGGGCAAAAGCCAAATACCACTAAACTTTGAAAAAAGCCCACGGGCTGCTCATATTCTTTTACGGTGCTTGGACGGAATCTTTTCCAGAAGGGCAATCTTTTCGGGATTACTTTTGCAAAATCAAGACATGGGCTTCCTTTTGAGATTGCGTTTGGAAATTCAAGAGGTGGGCTTCTTTTCAAGATGAATGCGGCAAGTATTAAAAATGGCGACCATAAAACAAAGAGCAGGACTACTACACAAAATTTTCAGCCACGAAACAGGCTTAACTGGTAAATAGTACTGATGCGAAACACAAACATCATTATTTGCTGTCTTGAGAAGAAGTCTATGGGCTTTTCCTAGAGCTTAATGTGCAAACGCAAGAGGGGAGAGGGGCTTCTATTCCAGGTTTTATGGAATGTAGTTCAACAACAATTGATATGGTTAAATTGTTTTCGTCGTAACGTTGGAAGGGAAGCTGATGCCTTCAGTTCACATGCTACGTATTTGCCATACGATTACCTACGAGACAATGCGCCACGATAGCAAACGATTTTGTAGAAAATCGAAGAAAACTACGGCGTTTTCAGATGCCGTCACAATCTATGTTTTGTAATACAATTTTTCAAGACTAAATAACCATATAAATTCTTTTAAAGTGCACATGTTCAATGAAAGTGACCGCCATGCAGGATTATAATGCAGATCTTTCTTTTTTGACTGCTGTGTTGAATATTCGCAAGTGTAGTGAGCGCCAGGAGAAACTCGGGAGGGTAAAAGGTTGTTGAATGAGCCGTGATATTAGCACGAAGACACGTGCATGGAGCAGTTAACTTGACTTGGCCTTGACATCAGAAGTTAACCCTCCCTTGTCAACCCACCAGCTAAAGTGCAAACATTGCAAAAACTTTTAAATTGTCTAAGATTTTCTTTTATACAAAAATTTTGAACATGTCAATATCCAACGGTTTTCTACACTACGGCTACGCAGTGACAGATGCCGTCACACATTATGAAAACAGGGAGTATACGATGAGACGACGGCTGACCTTGGGAATGGCAGACGGAAGTAAAACCTACAAATGCCGGGTTACCAAGCGTTCTCAGTCATCCGTCGAGCTTCGGTGGCAACTGCAAAACTACTCTTATGTCGTCTTACAGAAAACGAGGTATTATTCCTTTATTTTCTTGTTTAGAAATTGGTTTTGCCCGCTCTTCGCGCAGTTTTTTCGTGTTTGTGCTGTTCCCGCCAAAACGTCCGTACCGTGTGCGCGCGCTCGTAACGATCGAAATTGGCGCGAAAACCGACGTACTCGATCCAGTCCACCCACTGCCTTTCTGCCGTCGCGGAGCGAACCGTTGCCTGATCGTAAGCTCCGTAATCACGTCCTACCTTAAAATAGCATAATGGTGTTCCTGTAGGTACAGTAATCGTAGGACAAAAGCGTAGAATGGGTAGCATGTGTATTACATACAGTACGCCGGGAAGATAAGGTGCATGGAGAAAGGAAAAAAGAAAGGTGGTACATGTAGGAGGAGTTAGGGGTCAGATGGAGAGGATTAGATGGCGGAAGCGATTAAATCTACCCTTGTTCTGTATATTAGTTCAGCAGTGAGCTTTACAGCTTCTGAGAAAAAATCGAGCCATCGATTTTGTTTTCAAACAATGTTACTTCGAACGTTGTCACAAACAGCCCTTTTTGATTACTTTTTGCAGTTAAAGGTGAAAAACTTTGCCCTTTCAAGTATTTTCAAGGGCCACAACCCAAATTCAAGGACTTTTCAGGGACTCTTATTTTTTGCCAATTTCAAGACGTTTCAGCATTTTCAAGGACCGTGGTCACCCTGACATTACTTCAAGAATAAGACAGTTTCACAATCATGCGCAGTACAGACAAGCGGTTTGTTTGGCGGGCCACACGTCCTGTCAACACGGATTCTATGAGTGAGTGCAGATATTTTTTAGAATATAATATGTATAAATAGCAGTTTACTAATTATAACACATTTTAAGCATTATCTCCTCTCATTCATACAATCTGCCGTGTTGCCCGCCAAACGAACCGATTGTACGTACTGCGCACGATTGCGAAACTGGCTTATTACATCGGACCAATTCTTAAACCCCACAGATTTCAATATTACCCTTCCCTATCCCCCTAACCTGTATGAATGTCTCTGATCTCCAAGTCTCAAGTGACACATGATCCAATCCAGCGTGATGGTGGTGGTGCGGTGTGTGACCTGAAGTCGTAGTTGCAATTCTGATTAAACCACTAAACTGGTTTCCCAAAGAGTTTCTTCCCAATGTGGTTGAGCTCGCACCAGGCCTAGTGTAAAGTCACAACTTGAATTACACAGGGAAACAATACAGCGACATAACCTAGCTGCAAGTCTGAAACATGTTGGCATCTATAATATCGTTAATTGATGTGCTGCCATGTAATTCAGCATGTCGAATACACATGTTTGTGTCGACTCATGGCTTAAATGTCAATACAACAATGTGGAGCTCTGATACAGATATGGACAATTTCCAAAGTAACTTCATAGTGTTTCTAATCCATCCTCTTTGCCAGCGTTGAACACAAAAAGGCCCTCAGTCTCATTCAACTCACGGTAGGCCATTCTGGCAGCTGAGCCTGGTCGCACACGGTCGAACATGGTCGCACACGGTCGCACATGGTCGGACACGGTCGCACACGGTCGAACACGCTCGCACACGCTCGCACAAAAATGATTTTTACCGCACACGGTCGCACACGGTCACACAGACGACCGCACACGGTCGCACAAAAAATCCTCAGCTGTCAGAATGGCCTACCCTCATTCAACTAAGTACTGCGATTTGCTGTCATTTTACAGTAGGCGTAAAATAACTTGAGAGTTTCTTAAGTCTCCACCATCAGTCTGATTTGTTGCCTGATATGGGATTAGGGTTATCAACATTTCAGGCATCTGAGCATGAGCTGTGGGAGACATTGTACTAATATTTAATAAAAAAATTATCTCCTTACCAGCACCTTTGTTGTATTATGTGTTTTATCGCTTCGTTCGGCTCCGATAAATCCCAAATATTTGCCGTTTTTATCCATGCGTTTTCGGTTGTTAGT
>JAOBRG010132548.1:0-12320 GCA_027574985.1 Umimayanthus nakama | reverse complement strand
TAGCAACACAAGAACGGCACCTTCAGAAACAAGCACAAGCTCCCTGTACCTAATAAAACAAATCACTATCATTAGTATCAGTGAACTGTCGCATCGTTTCTGAAAACCTTTCTACAAGACTTTCTTCTGCCTCTGCCATCTTGGTTCGACTACTACAAACGAACCTAGAACGATCTCGTGATTTCATTGGTTGATAAATAAAACTCTAAAACATTTCTTGCACTTGCTTCTTGTTCTGTTCGTTTTCAGTTCTTGAGAAAAAAAATGAAGCAGGCACAAGAGCAAGCGCAAGAAAAAGAAAGTTTTGCACCTTGCGCTTGTTTGACTCAAGGCCGTTTTCACGGTGAAATAAGAGCCCCTTTTGCGTCGCTAGTGGAAGCCAGGCTCTATTGCTAACCAATGTGTAGGCACACTAGTAAAATGCAGCACAGATTTTCACTACTGAGTATAACGATGTTTCTCGACAGACATCGCCGAATGGAAGCCGTACGTCTACGTAAAGAGAACCAGATTTACAGTGCCGATGAAAAGTAAGTGCAACTTCTGTGGATGTATCTCGAATGGCTCTCTGTTGGTTTTTTCCTGGACATCTTGACTTTATACTAGCAACAAGGATTTCTTAAAACTGTCAGAACTTCCTTCCTGGAAACCTCTTTACAGAAATGTCCTGCAACTTCAGACTGCTCCCTTTAAAAATCAGCAGCTTTCCGTTTTATGCTTTTGTGTTTTATCAAAATCGTTAGTTTTCTTTTGACTGCGAAAGTAAAACCTGTAGATTTAAATTTAGTGTGATTTCAAAACATTTCAGTAGAAAATCTTGTTTGCGAATCTTCGAAGCAGTTGCTTTCCGACTCAGTGGTGTAAAAGATTATTTGTCACAGTAAAGGCGTTCTTATTCAATGAAGTTTGAACGTTTTTGGAGTTTCTTTTATTGGTTTATTGGTACCGGGTCTTGAAACAATAAAAATTTACAGAAATTGTCAAGACTCGTAAGTAAATTTTGCTCCTTTTAAAAAGTCCTAATTAGACTTTTCTGTGTCTTGAATCTGTTGCGTTACTACAGGTAAAAGGGAATAGAAAAAAGTCTAGTATGTTCTTGAACGGAAAGTTGAACGTTAACTTTGTCTTTTAGATAAAGCTGATCAATATCTTGTAGTACTTTGGTGCTGTGTTTCGTATTCATCACAGTCAATTAGGTTTTTGATTACTGGTCTTATAACACCCTCTATTTTCTTTTCTTCCAGACGAGCTCTTGCTATGTTCAACTATGAAGAAAGATCCAAGAGGGAAAACAAGATTCTTTCGGACTTCAGAGAAATGATCCATCAGAAGATGAACAAGAAGAAGTGAAAGGGAAGTTACAGTTGTTCATTGACTAGTTTATTTCATGACACCAACTTTCGGGCTCCAAACCCGCTACAAAATATCTTCCCTCATTATAAGTGTAAACTTGAGAGATTTTCGAGGAGTTAAATGTCTGTGTCCTGGTGCAAAGAAACACAGTGGACCCTCTGAGCGTTGCAATCATTCGATATTATCACTTCGTCGTTACTGAAGCAGGAGATTTACCAAAACGTGCAGAGTTGTTGGTTGATACTGATATGCGGTTATTGGTACAGCGAACCCTCTCCAAACCTAGCATCCATCATCAGTAAAAACAATGCAAGATTCAGTAAAGTATGATTGACGCTGAACAGTAAAGTGAAATCCTGACTTGGAAATCTTGCTGAGCGATAAGAGGTCTTACGAACAAAGTTACAGTTGTCAACGTTTAAGATGGAACCTTTGTTGGAAATGTTACAAAGGTGGAGAATCCCGCAACTGGATACCGTCTCTGAAGGCGCCAAGTGCATGTCATCATTGAAAATAAAGTCAAGAGGGCTTCAAAACGTCAACCTACACACATATATAACTTTACTTCCTTAGCATTTCATCCGATCAATCGAGAGTTAAAGATATGTGGCTTGCGATAGTCCAATACATACTATTAAACTTAAGTTGCTGGTCATGCATATCAATCGCTAGCCTGCGATTTTAGGTAGTTTTCTCTACGCGCTCAAATAAAGCCGAACGTGTTTTCCTGATATTTCATTCTTATATTGTTGCTTCAAATAACGTTCGGCAAACCTTGGATTTCAGACTTCGGAACCTTAATGCCAGCCTGTATTTTTGGTTTGAATATGCCAACTTACTGTCTCTCATCACATCACTGGTCAACAAGCTTTTGGTTGATTCTGTGATGAAGGGCATTATTTTCACGAGTCGGTCAAGTCAAGTTGTAGTTCCGCGTTGCGAACAATTTTGCTTTTACGCGAACCCAGGTGACCTACTGTTCAAGGCGAACTCATTTAACTAAGAGCTGACATGCATTTGCTGGTTTCAGTCTTCTCGTTTTTCTTTTAGTAGTTCAAAACATTGATATTTGGCTTCTAGTGGAAATACTTAATTGCTTGAACAAGAATTGGCCTGGATTTTCAAAGTCCTTCTTTTCAGGGTTATTTTGGAAATATAAGAACCGTTAGTATTGAGCTGGCATCCTTGAACCTGTAAAGTGGTGCATTTATAAAGCGCCTTTTCTATATGAAGATGCTCAAAGGCGCTTTACAATGATCAGTTTACCCCCAGCGGATCAGAAGCAAATTTACAAAGTGGTCCATGTATGCTGGTACTCATTTTACCGACCCCGGAAGGATGGAAAGCTGAGTGAACTTTAGCGGGAAAGGAAGTCACCCAAATATTCAATCCTCGACCAGGCTGGGGATCGAACCGGGAACCTCTGGGTTGGGAGGCAGAGATCTTTACCACTGCGCTAACCCCTCCGCTCTCAAACAATACCTGTATTGTATGCGTTTCCACACCTTTTTTCCAATCACCAACGGGTCACTCTGGGTCTCCAAACGGGTTACGCTGCAGCTCAATTTGGCCTGGTTTAGAGAGCGGGTTCAAGTGAACACTTTTATCCGTATATAGAGTGTTGGTCAACCTGGGTTGATAGGTAAAGGGAGACCCTAATGTTTGTTTCTGCGTGAATGTCATGCAGTATCCCTTTCTTAACGCGGGAATTGATGGCAGTGGAGAGTTCTGTACATATGTATCAGTGCTTTTTAAGTACGTGTTTACTGAATAATTTAAATAAACTTTAAGTATAAAGTATACCGTTCCTCTCCACAGACTGGCTTCAATCGTCGTTGGTTCAATTTATGTAACTGAACATTTGGGATTTTTAATGTCATTCCTTTAAAATATAAAAGATGTAGCTCAAATTGTCAAAGTTCGAATACTGTCCATGTTTATCCTGTCTACTATTATTGCTGTTTAAAAATTTCAGTTCTATTAGGGCTCCTAGCAACATAGTTACTGTAGTTATTCCCGCATTGCATGGCTTCCTCGCTGGAATAGCTTGGCTCTGCTCCTGCAATTGTCCTTTTAGTACAAACCATTTCATTTGTAACAACTACCATCTGAGTGCTTAACAAAGTTTTTATCTTGCAAGGGAAGATGTAGCCATTTTCCCAGAACCCTTTTGCGTTTTCACGCTTCACTTTCGTGTGAAGCAGTCGATTGGTCATCAACGCGCTTAGATACAGGCTGTCGGGTGCCAACCATTTGACATTTGATTTACATATTTCGGCTTCATTCTTTTAGAGTTTGGTATCGATTGTGTTGTTAGAATAACCGTCTTTCTCAGAAGACTTCCCTGAATTACAGTTTTCCTCCGTCGAACTGCAACATAAGATAGATTTAAAACCCTGTCGAAATTGGGAACTAAACAAGACATAAATGAATGCATTGACTGTAGAGTTTAGGGACGCCATTAGTGTCTTCACATCGAACTCTACGGTTATGAAAAACGTTATTGAAGTTTCAGAAATCGTCAATGCGTTCAGCGGTGCGCTAGTTCCAATGAACGCCAGGGTGGCAACAAGAAGCATAGTTGTTACTTTTCTTCTCATTCGAGTAGCTGCTAACTGCTGCTTGCTGAGAACTTGATCTTGTTTCTTCACCAATGTCCAGACAATCTTTCCGTATAGTATGACCATTACTAAGAGGGGAACGAAATAGAATACGCCATTGAGATATTTGAAAATGAGAAAAAAATCTGTCCCTGCGTGGTAATCATAACCGCATATTTGTTCAGAGTTGATTCGTGCGAGATTTATCCAGTTGTAGCACAGCACAATTGATAAAACCCAACAAGCCACCACCGCTGCCATCATCTTCTTGACTGTTACCTTCTCTTTGACTGTGTAAGGGTGTACCACGGCATGGTATCTCTCGTAAGCAATGACTGCCAGAATCAACACTGATGTGTGAACACATATGTAGAATAGGTTATCCAATGTGATGAGTTTGCAGAAGACAATGCCTGCGTTGCCTTGAGGGTGCGGAACATACGGCATAACGACTCGATTTGCTATGGAAGTCACTCCAACCAACAGATCGGGAACAGCGAGGCTAAAGAGAAGGTAGTTCACTGGAGTTCTCATGGATTTGTTGCGTACAATCACCGCCATTACTAAAACATTTCCCGATACGTTTAATATTCCCAAGACTCCGAAGAAAACGGAGAAAATAATTTTGTCCTTAAGCAGTGGTGCCATGCCAAGTTACTTACGCGATCACCGTCTAAATACACGCTTTTTTTTAATAAGAACCAGTAACTTTCGGCTCAGCCTGGGCTGTTCTTAATTTTTTGGCGATTTCAGCCTCGAGTTGTTCTTAAATTGTTCTTATTTCCTGATACTTTTAAACAGTGAATTAGTTGCCCGGAACGATATGTAAAAGATGGCACTAAGAAATTTGTGTTTGCTATTGTTTCATTCAGCGAAAAAACTTGAAACTGTCAACAGAGCGTCCGCGAACGTGACAAGCTTGCTTAACCACTCTTCCAGCGCCCGTTGACCAATATAAATTCTGACAAGTTTTGTTTTCATGTACATCTCAATCTGTGTGTAAGGATCTATTAAATTTCTTAAATTTTTCTGATCAAAGTTTCAGCCTGGTGATTGTTCTTAGCTTGTTCTTAATTTTTTGGCCAATCTCAGCCTGGGTGTTCTTATAAGGTTTGTTCTTATAAAAAATGCGTGTACTTCTTCTAAAAAAGCATGATGTGTTCTGTGATAATACAGTCAGCTCTTCACCCGTGTGATGAAGTGGTTTGTAAGATTGAAGACTTCAATATCTCCAAAGTTTTAAGGTACTAAACGACTTGTTCTTCGTTAGTGAAAGAGCAGGTGCCATGGATATCCGACCTGTTTTATTTCGGCTGATGCCGTCTTATATAAGGAAACTTTTGTTCAGGTAATTGTTTACAGCAGTGAATGAGAATGTATGAAATAAATTCATATATGACCTGCGATAGGAAATGGATACGAATAGTTTACAATAGAAAGATAGATTGTGGCACAATTAATTACTTTTCACTAAAAAAAATCAGCTTGATATCTCAAATAATTTTAGAGAAACTTGTATTAAAAATCCTTGGTTTGACAGGCATTTTTTATCGCTAGTCTTACGTTCACCAAATCATTCCACCTGTCGAGCCTAAAGCATTGGTACTCTGTATCACCCTTTTTTTAGTTTGTGAGACGATGAGCCGTTTTTTAGCCTTTCAGTCGAACTGAAGTTCAACTATATAACTCACTTGTTTTGTTAGTCGCTTCATTTAAGCTCCGGATCTAATATACACAATAATGAAGAAAAGGAAAAAAGGTAATCCGTTAGTTACAATAACAATGTGCAAGTCATGAAATCTAAGTTATAAAAACAACCTTATTGTTTTCTTGTCATGCAAAAATCGAGATATGATTAAACCAAGCGACGAAAAGTAAATACCAGATATAAACTAAGTTCTTTCAACAAAACACCGCCCTTAAATTATTTGTTACTAATCTTTATTTGTCTGGCATAAATTAAAATTTCCATAGAAAACTTAGAATTTGACTTACTAGTGTTTCTTACTTCATTTTGCTGTGTTTACCAGCTACAGTACAACACTGCACTGACTTTAATTTTAAAAGTCGCATACTTCACAAGAACCCTTTTTCTTGTCATCTCAAACACTATATATTACAATTTGCTTACATACATCTTGCATTCGATAATTTTTTCTTTCATACACACAATAAAAATTGAGGTGGTCTGTTGTTCGTTTTCAGGTTTTTTCACAAGTTCCGTCCTCGGAACTAACCCAGACGTGGTTCTTCGTGCGGGACAGAATCCAGGGAAAAAAGAACAGGCTTCATCAGCTCCACCACGCATGTGTAGTCACTGATGCTTTCTTTAAGGCACAACCCGGCTTTATGTGGTCTGGAAAGAAAGTTTTCCCTTCTCCTCTTCAATCAACCATTCGTAAGTTATTGAATAAAGTATCCCTTCACAAAAGGGAACTCTGATAAAGACCGAAGTCAGCAATTTATAAACCGGCAACAGTTTTTTAAAAAAAAAATCTTATCGCTAAATCAGTCTAGAAAGTATTCATTGGGGTCAATTTTCTCTCCAAACGTAAGGTATGATTTTCCCACTTCTGCGGCCGAAAACGTCCAAATTGTCTTGCCAAGTTACTTTGCCTCTTTCTCCGCGTGCGCCGTTTTTGACTCCTAAATTGATCTCGGTGACGTCACAAACTCCCGCGGCGAATCGTCTCGGTGACGTCACGGAAACCGATCGTATCTAAGTTACTAAGAAACAAACGGCCGGAAACTAAAGAGGCCGTTCAGGAACTAGGCAATAAATTTCCGATGACCAAGATCAAGGATCAAAGAGTAGTTTCTTGTATTTTTCTTGATTGAACTTGTTTCTGTTGTGTTCCAAGTATAGTGAGTCGGTTTTGCGAGGAAATTGAACAAGAGAGGACTCGTTTGAAACTCTGCCTAAACTGGGTGCTAAACAAGGCGTACATCCCGGCATTAACACTGGAATTGATGCAGATGAGTAGCGTAATAACATGGTAGGACACAGTTTCTATTCTAACATTTCTCTTGGTGCAATGATACACGGTAACCGGTCCCCACGTTGCTAAATACACCACCGTGGTAGCAACTAACATCATAGTAACTCTCTTCTTTACGCGATTCGCCGCCATCTGTCTAAATATTGATAACTTGGCTTCCACTTCTAACAAGCTCCCACACCACGCGACTATACAACAAGAATATAATCAGTGCAGGAACGCCGAATGTAAAACTGTTGATATAGATGTATACGTGATAAAGTAGATTTACATTTGGTTCATTCTTGTGACAGCGACCAGTTGTTTGATCTAGTTCTACCAGCTGCATCCAAGGGATCATAACTGCTACTGCTACAGCCCAACAAGCGATAATGGAACTAACCGTCCGTTTGGTAGTGATCTTTCCCATAGTTTTGTAAGAGTAGATCACCGCCTGGAACCGTTCACACGCGATGACTGCAAACGTAAAAGCGGATACCCTACCGCCTATGAACGACACGCTGTCGCTGGTTAATAGTTTACAAAAGAATGTTCCTGTTAATCCTCTTGGGTGATCCAAAAAGGGAGCTGTAACGTGGCTGGCAACAGAGGGTATCCCAACGAACATGTCAGCAACAGCTAGGTTCAGCAGAAGGTAGTTGCTTGTTGTAGTCCGCATGGATTTGATACGCACCATCACCAACAATATCAAAGTGTTACCGATGACGTTGCAGAGTGCAATGAGTCCGTAGATTGTTACAAAGATGTACTCCTCGGGTTTGGACATCAACTTAGGTGTTGTGTCAGTGTTGTTTTGAAACCAGGATTTATTCATGACTCTGGAACCTTTTATATCCATGGGTTTCTAGTTTATATTGGAAACGCCGTACCAGCTGTTCTTTCAATAAGCACCTGTAAGAGTTACCAAAGGAAGAAAGAAGAGTTCAAACTCAAAACCAGGGCAGTAGTTAGACTTAAAAATGTAAAGGGGGAGGCATTTAAGGCTCCCTTCATGACGCTAGCTACGACCCAGAATTCTAAGGGCTAATGCAATTGCAACAAAAAAGACGAGATTTTCGGCACAGTATCAATACACCTCATCTCCCAATTAATTGTTGCTTCTTTATTCTTAGCCGTAATTCCGGGTTGCTTTTTTTCCTGCCTTAATTTTCAGTTCGACCGGTTGTATGACTAATGAACAAATTTTTCCGATGGGAACTTTGAGAAACGAGCGGATCATCTCTGGGGGTACTCGACGCTTTCCCATTCTACTTTTGGAACGTGACAGTTCTTTCCACGTGCACAAGCTTTTATTTATTACAGAGTAAGCGAGTACTCGCTCACATTATCCAAATCACGCAAGACTTGCGTAAACTGTCTTATCAATCAAACTGCCCTTCTTTTTCCGTTTGCAAATAAACGTTACGATTTGAAATGGAAATCTTTTAGAACTTCAAATCGAAAAAAATTGACTAGGTGGAAAATGCCCTTTGTTAAAGAGCGTTTATCTTCGAAGAGAATAATTTCACTAGAGTTTCCGAAGATGTAGAGGCTTATGATTTGACCTAGAGCCAATGCGTAGATTTATTGGCTTCTTACGAGGAAGATTTCCCTTTTTGTATTTTGAGCGGGGAGCTCTACTTATATCTAAGATTACCACCGACGACGATGATAGCGTTAATAAGAAAAATAACATATTGGTATAGCCGTTTTAGAAGTAATATGCAAAGTCGCAGTGCTCCGCTTACAGTGATAAAAAGGCTAACAAAAATGTGACTTCTTACAGTGGAATTACAGTAGTAGAAGATTCTACCTTACAAACCCAATTGTAATGGAATGTAATCCAACATCATGTATTACTAAAGTGACAGTGCTTTTGTACAGGTTTTGGTATATATTTTGGTATAATCCCATAAATTGTCAATATGGTAGTAACGCGCCTATTAAGTTCAACGCTATTTTTGCAAAGTTTTCGTGCAAATTCTTCATCAGACTATGTTGTTTTCAATTAGTTTGTGTTTATACTCGGTACCTTTGTTCAAGGACAATAGAGTTAATATAACAATTTGCATAGCTAGACAACATTTTAACCAGAACTCTGTATGATCTAATAATATTTGTTGGCTTTCAGACACTTCTTAAACTCAAATACAGAATATGTAGTGGAAAGCATTACTATTTATATCTGTTAAAATATCAGTTAAAGCTTAATGATAACATTTGTACTTTACTTAAACTTTGCCACAATTTTTTACTGTCTATCATATTATTTTTTCTTGGCGACTTGTGTCAACTCAACAGTGTTTTCTGCCATACCCCGGAAGTTTACCTCACTCCAACTTTTAACAAAGCTAATGGAAGCTTTCACAATGAAAAGCACTGGTGTTTTGCTTCCATGCAAGAAGATAATGGAAGTCAGTCTATATATGGGAGCAGTACCCAAGATATAGTAACCTGGTTATGCTTTGCGTTTTATACACGTTTAATACCACTGTGTTAACAGTTTGTATTTTGCAGATTACGTCAATTCGCTGGTTTGCAAATAAATCGAAACTACTTAAGTACCTGTGGTTTCGTTATTGCATTTATCAGTGATTTCATTATTTGTTAAAATTTGGAGTTGTCGCTGCTAAAACTTTGTATTTGGGTCGCTTATCCGCTACCGCTGTCTTCGTACACTAAAGCTAACATCACAGTGTTACAAAGTTAAGTTGTGTTAAAAGGTGCTAAAATGTATTAAAAAACAAAGATATGAAATACTGTATAAATTACGGGGGCGCAACAGGTAGATTTTAGCGGTTATTAGAGGAGTTAGAGAGGTTATTTAAAAAGGGGAAAAGGTTAATGGGACAAAACAAACACTTCCCTTAGCGAGCAAGCGCCACTTCTCGGATAGCATACGAGTTGGTGTTCGCCCATTAAATTTTAACTCCATAAATTAATATTAAACTTACCTAAAATCATAAAAAAACCTCAAAACTCTTCAAAACTAACAATTCCCTCCACCACATTTTTCCCAAATTATCTTCAAAAATTTTCAAAATACCTGTGAGCCTTAATTAACTATATTACTGTGTTCCTATAATTTAGATTTGTGATATTCCAATTTGAACGGAGATACTAGCCGTTATGACGTCATTGAGCCTAAAAATTCAACTCTACCCTGCTGTTCCCCCTTAACTTAGAAGCTTTTTCAATTCTTGTACAGACTGGGGAATAAAATGTTTTCGTTAATGCAATAATGGAGTTCGGTGATTTGCTGAATGCTTTATTGCATTGATCGTCACACGGTGTTTCATACTTAAAATATGTTGTTATGCATTTTCCTAATTTAAGGTTTTAATACATTTCATAGCAGAATCAATCCGTATATGTAACTAACAGTTTTGCTTGTTTCGCGAGCAAAGGAAACGTACTGTCCCGCAATCGCTTGTCCAATTGATCGTTGTTTAAAATTTGGCATACCGAAGGAATGAATAGGCATAGATGACAATCTAAAAGATATTAGTTAAAATAACAATACTCCTGTACCTGCAGAAACAGTAATTACTAAACCCGAGGCCTCCCGTGAATATTTTGGCTACTTTTAATTTCTCGTTATACTAAATCTTAACCTGCTCTGCCCTTTCATTTAGTAGTTTATAAAAATTAAAATCAGTAGTTTAGAATGAAATGTTTTTCAATAGCGTTTTGCGCCTCGTCTCTTTCCTGGGGCAGCATTGAGATGGATATATTGCTTAAGAAAGTAAGAAACATTAAATTTTAATATGCAGTGCACTTTTAGATGCATTTTCTTTGTTTTCAAAAGTTTGAATTAGTTTATGAATCCTGCCAACTGCGGTATTGTATTTTTGATTCACTGTTTACAATAGCCCGACAGCAATTTAGATTTGATTTCTGAATCCTGTAAAGCTGGAGTGCTGCCTTCGTGATTTTCATGCAATTCCTCAGGATATTCCACATCAACTGTTAACTTTCATTATTTCTGATCTTCTCAGTACTTTTCTTAAACTTGTTCTCGTATTTCTTGTTTGTGAACCATTTAACGTTTAGCTACCGGCCTTGTATTTTTGTACAGCTATCTTTCATTCGAACAATTTCTTATACTTATTCAGTGCCTTATTTTCATGTGTGTAGCGTCATTGGCGTTGTGTTGCATCATGTAACATTACTTAGTTGCCGGCTTTTTCACATCTGTGAACTGTGTAAATGAAAATTCAACGAAAATCGACTGTACTGAGAAAACTACAATGTTGCTGAAATAAGAGGCAGTAATTACCTGAGCTTAATCTAAAAAACGAAAAACTATCGTTGAATACCAGATGACTATTTGACACAAACTGAGGTCACGTACCTTTCCATATTGTTAGAAATCACGGAAAAGTTTTGGTGCAGTTTCCTGAATTTTTTACATTATAAGACTGATTGCCTGTGGGTTTCAAAGGATGTTTTAAAATTTGCTAGATTCGTTGACCGATCCCCGATGACGGTTGATATGATAAGTCATTGTTAGATCTGTATAAGGAGTTTGTTACCACAATACGTGACAACCTTAGTCTTAGACCGTCTTTAAAAGTTTTTTTTTTTATCTTTTTTAGTCATCAGTAATCATCTGACAACATTTGCCTTAATTTTTCTTTGCATGGTTTCTTTCTAACCTTGGCAAGACGATTCTGTTTAAACAAAACTGTTTTACTGATACACAGCTATTTCAAAAAAGGTTGTCTTTTACCCGGTGGTCCAATGCTGGAACCAAGCAGCACAAATAATCACTGCTGTTAGCATTGACTTTGCAAAATGTGGAATGCAAGTTCATCATAAAATGCCACGGCAATGCGATAACAACCTTCACTGGCGCAATATCACTCATTATGAGTGTACCCAAAGCTTCTTTCGGTTCCAATCGACTATTGATTATGACAACTTTTTTTGAAATAGGTGTATATGGATACAACAACAAACCGCCATGGTGTATCCTGTTCATTTAAAACATCACGAATGAAACTGGTAATTCAGTGCTTGTGATAGTTTTTTTAAATTTCAATCCATTGTTACCTTTTGTTGGCAATCCGAGGAACTGCGTATTGCGGCTGAAAAGCATGTGCAGTATTTGTGTGAAAGGTCTTTCCACCCAAGAAACATTGAAGACAGCCTTACTACGGCTAATCTAACAAACTCTTTCTAAAATTACAGGTTTGGTTCAACAGTTTTCAGTTGAAATTCTTAAAACTTACGATCAGCTATCGTGGTAGTTTGCGCTGGAGTGTCTTTTCATGGTCCAAGAAATTTTCAGAGCTGCGCGCTAATGTAATTCAGGGCCGTAACCAGCGTCAGGCAGGGGGGGCAAATGTCCCCCCTAAATTTTGGACCGGAAGTAATTTTTTGTATA
>JAOBRG010132437.1:0-16789 GCA_027574985.1 Umimayanthus nakama | reverse complement strand
TAAATCGATTCCAAGGTGTTCGCAGTTTTTTTCCTTACTTAGTATACTTACTCAGCCCCATTCCAAAACTGTTAATATTGTGTACGTATGTTAGTACAGGTTCCAATATCTACAAAACCATTGAGGCCACAGGTAATCTTCACCATGCTTTATCTCCTTATTTGCATTTGGACCATCACTTCCTTATACAAGCAGATGACTCAAAGGCATATAGTCATTCTGAAACTGGACATAATAGAAGAATAAACTGTCTTTCCATCAGCATGAGCAAATAATTCGGAGCATTAGTAGCGGATCCACACTTCATCAAGTTCTGCAGACCAGTACTGGAGATGCAACTTCATCTGCTTCTTTACCGGAATTTGTGTTGTTTCGTCATACTGCAAATTTAAAAGGCTGTTTGAACGCCTTACCGTGATAATAGATTTGTTGTTTCTTAAACGGCGTCTCAAGCTGTAAATATGCCTTCAGATACGAGAGTTTTATCGTTTCCATAGAAAATGAAAGCAGATGTGTCAGCAAACAAAGGCACAGGACAATGTAGGACATTTTCTCAAATTAGAGTATTTTACGGGATGACAGGACACACTGAACACCCTGCCATCGCTATGAAACATGCTAGCTATGACCTATTAAAGTTCTCTTGAGTCCTACGAATTGCATTTTGACAGAAATAGAGTTGAAAATGGTCTTTCCTTCTCACCTTATGTTTCTCTTCCTCGATCTTTTTCCACTTCTCATATCTCTCTTCCATAAGCTGGACCTTTGCATCCTGTTTGCTCTGTTGATCTCTTTCCTGCAGCGAAAGTTACAAAAGTGAGTGTTGCACGGCACACTTACAACACAACGTAATACAGTAAACACTGAAATAATCTTGGAATGATTGCGTTCTGTCGTACCTCTTTTCAATTAAAATAACATATATCTGTCCTTGTGACATTAAAACATTCTTGGAGAAAAAAAGGACAAATTTTAAAAGATGTGCCATCTCTCTTCAACACTTTGTTCCTGTCGGTTTGTTTAACTTAATGTTATACAGTCAAGTTAGGTAGAATTTTCATTTTGCGTTTTCAGTTTTGCTTGAAGGACCAGCGCAAAGTAATATAACACTGTGCAGGGCTAAGTAAGGTAATAAAGTCCCTCATGCAGCATAAGTTTTTCAGTGCAGTGCGGTAACACATACAACCGTTGTGTCCACAATGCAAAGGATACAGTACAGTAGAAGTGTAGAAAGTAAAACCGTTCAATGATGTGTCGAACTTGCAATCCGCACCAAAGAAAATACTGTTGACACTGCCTTATCAAGGGTGTAATTAAAGACAAAACCTATTTAATTGTCCGTGATTTGTTAAACGTTTATCTGAGAACCAACGCCAGATCGACGAAGTAGGGGGAGCTGTCCTATGTGGATGTAATAAAGAAAGACGCTGGGGTGGAAAACAGAGAGGAATAAAAATTTAATAATGTAATGCTGAGTAGGACTGAGTGGAGAGAGGTCTCTAGGAGATTTCGAGATAGTGGTGGACAAAGCCTACCCTCTCCTGATTTACGTGTTTGAACAGCACATTTCAAAAGGGTTTCCCAAAAAAATCAGGCTCAAAGAGTTACTCAAGTTTTCTATCAATGGTGATAGTATTTAAGCGTATCTTTAAATACCAAATCAATGGGAAAAGATGATCATCGAACAATACAGTCAAACCCAACAATAAAACCCCTGGTTTTAAGTCCCTCTCCCCGTTTACAAGTCCATTTACCTTGGTCTGATAACAAAGCTAATATTCCAGTTAAGTTATCCCCCAACTCGTTCAAAACTCAATCTGATGTACTGCCGTGAATTAATGACAATGTTCCTTATTTCCTTTTTAAGACGGTTTTTGATGTTTGTTTCATAGCCCATGGAAAATGTATGGAACTGTAAAATAGCTTTTATGGCATATTACAACACAGCAAAACTTAATTCTAATTTGTTTTATAGATAGCGTATGCTCATTCTGACAAATTTGTTTGAAATCGGCCCTTACAAATTTCCAGTAAAGGTATAACGTATTCATTGAATATCAAGCGGCACTCATGTTAGCAATACCTGTAGCACTGGACAGTTCCATCATTTTTACTAAAGACATTTGTTTTTAACAGCCTAAACATTTGGTCCGGATGCTTACCTGTAACAACAGAGTCTCCCTTGCATTCCTTTCATTCATCAGTTCCTGTTCTGTCACTTGAAGTCTGTCTTTAATGCGTGTCAACTCATCCATAAGAACACTTTTCTCGAGCCCCGTGGGGGCTGTTGGTTGATTTTGTAGCTCCTCAAGTACTGCGGTTGTCTTATGAAACCCTGATAACTGTACACCACCATTTTGTTGTTGTTGTTGTTGTTGTTGTTGTTGACTTTGATGCCTGCGGCTGACATGGCCAACAAGATACTCCTGACTGACAAAGCACTTCCCGCAAAACGGGCACTGCAATGCAAGTACATGATTAATAATATAATAATGCCTGTCCTTCGTTGCCGAAGATGACTGTCTCGTGTTTGAGTTGGCCTATCTTAAACAGGCTTTCGTGTGGGCAATCAGACCCGCTCTAGATCTGCAGTAACGCCGACAGTTGTTCGCGCATTGGAAGCTGCTTGAAGTAGCCGCTGTGTATCGTCGGACATGTGAATGAAAAATATACTGTACTGTAACATTGCTTTAATGGCATATTACAACACAGCAAAACTTGATTCTATTTTTTTATAGATAGTGTATGCTCATTCTGACAAATTTGTTTTAAATCGGCCCTCCTTACAAAGATTGCAATTACCGTTAACTATTTATTAACCAAGAGAGCAGTTTGTACAGAAGAATCAAACTAAGGCCTAGCTCCTGCTAGCTGTATTGAGCAATTGCAGTTACCTTATGCAAGCCACTGGCCCCTGCTCGCATCAGTAGTTGATACTCTGCAATCCATTTCTTCAGTTTGTGGACTTCTTTCTTCTGCTTATGGTAGGCTTCTGTTTTCTTTTCAAGCAACATCTTGTTTTCTCTTGCAGACTGGTAGAAAAGAACTTAGAACTTAGGCAGAAATCCCAATAGCAAAAACAACCTTAATAGAAGAATTTGCACCACATACATGTACATGTATGTATACACCTAATTCAAAAAAGGTTGTCTTCTGAATTGCTGCATTATACACGGCGTTGTTGCATAACCAGACCGCAGCCTACCATGGATTTAACGAATTTTTAAACAGCATTGTATATGCCTACTATGAGGCAGCGACATTCAGGCTGTTTTAGCCATGGAAGCAATGTGAGCCACAAATCTTTTGCAGTCTTGGCATACGTTGCACAATGATTTAAAGTTTCGTTACATCCATAGCGCATTGCGGTCTGGGTATGCAACAATGCACAATGCAACAATGCACAATGCAACAAACCAGAAGACAACCTTTATGAATTAGGTGTATATGTGAAACAAAACACAACAAGAATGGGAAATTATGAAAAAGAAAGTTTTGTGTAGTAACGCTTTTTCTTAATACCGCAAATATTCCATATCTTTGATAAAGGACCATAAATAAGGAGTTTCAGAGAAAAAATGGACTGCTATACAGTAATTCAAACAACAGTCTCGAAATCTTTCCGGTCAAGCGCTGTGTCTGAGGCATATGCATGTGGTGCTTATCAGTCTCTCAAATAATCTTTGAACACAGAACTTCAAAACCAGAACTTTTATCTAATCAGTCTTTATTTGTTTTGTTTGCATTCCCATTTGTAATATTCACCAATCCAATGGGCACATAGATAACCCAAGTGTAATACTCTGCAGGAAAGAGTTCACAGTCGGAAATCCTAGAAAACTACCCTAAAAATACTAAGCCATAAAAATTTGCACTCCCTAAAAACTACCCTTTATCAAAAACTAACCTGAAAATACCAATAAATAAATGTCAGTTTTAAGTACATCCATTTTCCGTTTATTGCCATCCCTTCAGGGCCGTAGCCAGAAAAACGTTATGACTGAGGCAATGTCATAAATACCTTGGACCGAGGTGTTTAAGGTGTTAATTTACTTTAGGGGCGCTATGTTCCGGTCTTGTATGAGAAAGAAGTCTACTATGACAAAGAAGTTAGCTGTTAAGTGCAAGTGCGATTCGTCCCAGTGCTGTAGAACCTCGAACGGCTCCACAGGCTTGCTAATATACGACCATTCAGCTTGTCTTCAACCTCCAAAGAGCGCTAAAGTTGCGTTCAAATGAACAGCTTACGACTGATATTTTTAAAGTTACCATTCACCTTAGGCGGTGTTTTTAGTTTTCCAATATGTAACTCCGTTAATACGCATCGGATACCCACAAACCTATATACCAATGGAAAGCTTATGAAATTATCTAAACGATGGTGAAAAAGTTTGTTTAAAAATTTTGGTTTCTAAGTAGGTACGGGCACCACATGTACCTCAAACTATTTATTTCACTTCTAGAAGTCAATGTTGCTATCAGTTTCAATTTCAACCATTTTTAGATTGTTTGTTAGTTTCGGCACAACTTTCAATCTAATTCCGTGCAGGGGATTTTTAATTGTACCCGCCATAAATTTTCTGCAGGCATTTGAAGAAAATTCCCCATTTGCAGTTGCAGTTCGCAGTTTTTTTTCTTATCGGCAGGTTATGGACCAAGTTTTTTCCTTCCTTTAATGGCCAAAGCACGAAGAGCGCGGGCCATGAAAACAAGGAGTTGAAAAACGAAGAAAATCACTTGTCGTACGGAACAAGCAAACGAGGCTAATAAGATGTTTATTACATGGCTTTGTTAGCTATTCCGGGAAAGGAACGAAATCAAAACCTGAAATTGCATGACCAATCACAGCAAGCGAAATCAGTCAGTCATGTAATAAGTTCATACTATAAACAAGGTATTTTTGGTCTTATGTACAGCTGAATACTGAATAGATGTTGGGTGGTGATGCTCTGAATTTGAGGGGTAGCTTTGGTAAATACGGGTACTGACGAGCTTGTGCACATGCTGGACATGTTTTGGCAAGTGCGAGCACACTTACTTTGCGGGAGCTGTGAAAAAATGAGCAGTCAATCGAAAAACTCCAAGCGCTGCAAAATTAGCCTGCGAGCATTCCAACTATTTTTACGGGGGGAGGGGGGGCATAGAATAACTGCTAAATATGCAGTGGATAAAAATAAAGCTTTCTTATATTCAATCTAAATTAATTAAGAATGTGCCAATTTTATCTGCTGAATAGGGATTTATCTGCTGGATAAAGTTATCCATTTTGTGCAACTGGACCCAGTATGTAAATTTCCTGAGGATTGAAAGTTTATCACTGTTAAAAGTGTAACCTTAGACTAACAGATAGAACACCACTTCATGTACCAAAGACTTACCACTTTAATTGCACAGTACTGCACATAATTATGCACAAACAGTATTGTGTTGAAAAGTGTATCAATTGATGCAGAATGTAACATCGACCCAAACGTAACAACTTTTATCACAAAATGCAACAAGTCAGTTGCGTTTTAAAAACTAACTCAAAACATAGCCAGGTAGACTGTCTATAATTATGTTTCTGAGTTTTACAAAGAAATGTTTTAGCTAACCTTTCATCAAAGGTCATTCTGACTTGTATTTAATTGCACAACAAATGAAGAAACACTTCAGAAAACCTTAACCAACCTAAATTATCCTCACTAAATCTCTGTCTTGTGACACAGTGCACTGTGTAAACTTATAGTACATTATTTTGTATGACACACACCTCCTGGTCTTTCTCAGCTTTCCTGCTCTTTTCTTCAAGGCTGGCTGTCAAAAACTCTTGGGAATGCTAAAATTATTTAAAAAAAAATGAGCTTGCAGCAAAGCAAACTATCCACTCAGTTGTTAATCTACAGAATGACGGAATAAATTTAGTGATACATGTTATTTAAGCTTCCAGATTTTCATCTTGCAGAAATGCACTGACCCAACCTTCCACCCCTCACCCCTTCCCCCTCAAAAGCAAGACAGTCCACCCCAAAGGATCCTGGACATTTCTTACGTGTACTATAGAAATTAAAAATTTACATCGCCAATATTTCCAAAAAGATTAATCAACCAACTAAAAGGTAACTAAATGTGGCAAATTCTTAACTTACCAAAAGATATTCGATGATCAGCTGTGCCAGCTGGAATAACTTTACAAAATGGGGGTCCACTGGAGCTCCATACATTCCCTGGGTGAACAACAAACTAAAATGTGTGAATCTAATATTCTGCAAATAGATGTAAACTAAGTTCCTGCACTGTGTCACTTACATGTTCAAAAACAAGATTTAAGAATTTTGATCAAACAAAGACAGCATGGCCGAATAATATAAAGCACTGTCTCAATTGTTTAACCTAGAGGTTCCAAGTTTGTCAGTCCTATGCTTGCCGGCCGCACTGGTGTAGTAAGAGCCTTCTGGTGACAACCTCCCTGCCAGTTCCAAGGGGTTTTTAACTCTAACTTATAACTCATTCCTGTTTATAGCATGGCACTGAAAAATAACCTTGCAAGAAACTGTCACTAAAAGTTTTATTTTCTATTTACAAAGTTTTACATAATAAAAATGAATTCACCATATTATTAAAATATGTACAGTGTACTATACAGCAACCAGAGCAAAAGTTGCTGATTAATTAATTCTTAAATTTAAACAAAAAACTAAACACACCTAACCAACTGCTGAATGAAATTATCACCCAAGCTATTTAATGTAAACAACTGAACTAGAAAACAGTGTCCTGCAGCTTTAAAGTATCATAAAATTTTTAAAAACAGTGACTTCAGCTAATTAACTATTAAATTTTATTTGCTTATATTAAAGTTTTATTTTATTGTAGCTATTTATTATAAGTTAATTTAACTCATAATGAAATTAACATTATATATCTTTAAAATTAAGGTACAGAGCTCTGTCTTTTTCTTGGATAAAATTAATTATCAAAACTAGTTTCCAAAGTGTTGAAAAAAGAGTTGAGAACAAGAATCCTTTTCAGAAGCAGGTATTTAAATTACTAAGCTTTAGAGCTTACCAGTTCTGACTCAATGTTGCAGAAGGTAGTGTGCATTATGTTGTCTTGTAGCGTCTTGACATCTATTTCTCTTTTTATTTTGTCAATGTCAACAGAGGCTATTGAGAATAATTATTAGATAATATGTATTTAGAAGCAACTATTTCCTGGAGCGTTTCTACTAAAGCAGAAATAATACAAACTGAGCAAATTTAGAAACACATAAAATTACAATTAAAAACAAACTAAAATGACACAAAGTTTAAGAATTGATAGAAAGAAATGTTAACACTAACCAACAGACCAACGCTACAATATCTAATGATGGCAAAAAGTCAAAACCCCAGGAGCAAAACTCAGACATTTTAATGATGGGAAGCAGGTCAAATAGAGGTTCCAATTTTATACCCAAAGAAAACCAACTTCAGATTGAATTAATTTCAATTGTCAACCCAAAAAAATCCCACACCAGCAGTAAATTGCACTTACATTATTGTTGAATTGAGCTGATGAAAATTACAATACCCCAAACAAGTTCCTGTGTTATTTTGGGACCCGAAAAAATTCCCACATTGCTAGGACCACCTGTCAGAAAAATATTGAGTGGGTCCTCCTGGGGTCAAAACTTAGAAATGTACTTGTCTATTGTATGTCAGCAAAAAAACCTAAAGACCTTGTTCAGTATGTATTAAGGACTTGAAAATGATGCCCTTTATATTTGTTACACAGATAGCTACATGTCAATAAAAAATAAACATACATTGTACAACTATACCATCATACAGTAAAACAAAACCACTTCTTACCAAGTCGACGCCAGTCTACTTTTTCAACCCGTTTTCCAAATGTTACATTCATACCTTAAACAAAGATGGGCACTAGTTACAACCTGTGTATCTTTACTAGCAGCGTAAAACGTTTGTTTTAAGTGCCGATATAATACAATTCTATAATTATATATAAAAATAAATACAGTGTCAGCCTGATTTTATGTAAGAACTGTACACATTCAGGGTATGGAAGGATATTCTCGAGATCTGGGGTTTCACTAAAAATGGTGCAGGATTTGGGATTTACCTAAATTGGGTGAGCAGGATGCTAAAATTATAGTGGATTGAAATGAAAGTGGGATGCAGGATTTTCTTGAAAGGGAGAGGAATGCAGGATGTATATATCCAAGTGTGATAATTGCATAAAACATCCTTTAACCTGCAAATAAACATTGGCAGATGAGTTGTATCTTGAACACAGAGTTAGTTTTCTGATATATTTTGTACCTAGCCTCATCTGTGGGGAACTCCAGTTGCCCTAGTTACCATCACTCAGCAAGCCAACCCAAGTTAACAGAGTTGCCTGCAGAGGAGGCTAATATATTTCTTTTGTAGTTCTTATCTTTCAGTTATTATCTTTTTTTTTACAAGTTCTGTCCATTTTATTTTTTACAAAAAGTCAACTACTTCGACGCACAGTTGATTTTTTAGTACTACCACTATTGAATAAATTCAAGTAAGTGACTACTCAAAATAATTTTTATGACAGTGACAACAAAGTAAAACAAAAATAAAAGAAATCAGAAGTCTGGAACTAATGCTCTTTTGTTGACATGTTTACAAACAGTTAAAAACCTTTGAAGTTAACTGTTCAGCTAGCAGTTGAGTAAGCTGCAATCACAGATCTGTGTAGATGGCTAGGGGCCTACAAGGATGTTATATATATTGCAGGCATGACAGCTAGTTTGAATCTTTGCAAGGTTGGAACTCGTAATGATTGGTAATAAAAATACCCTCAATAGTGTTTTCACTGTCAGTCTGTAATAATATACTGATAACACAGACTGTTCTCAAATTAAACACACAGTTAAGTAATGCATGTTTTGATCAATTATATGCAACTACATAATATATTTTTCTCAAGTGTAAAAATTAATGAAATTATAGAGGCTAAGGGTTGTCAGTTTATAGCTTCTGGTTTGATAAACTTGCAACTCTTTCATATTGTAACTTAGTCTGCAAAAATATAATTGTTATAGAAATTTTGGTTTGAAATCAATTCTGTTCAACTAATCATCCTCTTTCATACTGTACCATTCCCTCTCTTCATAACACGGACCAAACAGTTTAACCTGTAGAGCTGCCTAGATACTCTTTCCAAATCCCTTTCCATCACTTTTCTCGTTCCACACTGACCACCAATCCATACAACTACTGAACTAATAAGTACGTGTTAGTTAATATTTACAGCCATCCCTTCTCTTCAGGGTTTGCAAATCCAGGTCTGTGAATATATCCAGGAATTCCTGTTAAGACCTCTACTTTAATCATGATTTCATTTAACATATCTAAAATTGTTCAAAAAACAACATTCTTTGAGGCTTACACAGTAGCTGCTTGTTACCACTGGTATCCCTGGGTTGTGTCGTTGACAACCAGTTGGTTTACCAATACATGTAATTACGGCTAAGTTATAATTAAAGTTAAGGTATTATTTCAAATTATCAAATATGTAAAATGTCAATCAGTACTATTTTAACAAGTGTAACAAAAAATAATTGTGCTGTATTAATGCAATCCTTGCTCAGAAACTGAAACAAAACAAATTTTTGTAGGTAGACTAACTAGTGCGAAGATGCTGAAGCCGAGATCAGCTAACTGGTGTATGGACTAATATTTGTGGTATTTTCTTACCTTTCCAAGTATTGGAGTCACCGTGCATTTTTCATCCTTACAATTACCATTTGATTCAGGTCTGAATTAATGTCAAGGAGTCCGCACCATTCAAATTTCCGCGCTATTTACGAAGCTCCATCGAGAAAGAGACGAAAGCTTGAAAAACAAGCGAAGCGTCAAATCACCTCACTTGATTTTTAGTTTTGGGATATATTACATCCAGGAGACTTGCGTATCTGCTTGAAACAAATTAGTTTACACTGAGATCATTTAAAGACAATGCAGCTGAAGGAATTTAGCTGAACAAGCACACAAAAACATTCATTTCCGTCCAATCCTCGCTGTTGTAAAATGGAACCGTGGAATTTTGAACCCACAACAACAGAAAGTTGCAGCTGGCAGCGCGTGAACGCCGTTGATTTGGAGCCTGGGGCTCTTTCGCCTCAGTCTTCCGAAAATCGGCGGGTAACGCGGTCGCATGTAAGTTTTGTTTCAAAATGGCAGACAAGTGGGCTTCACTCATTGATCAGTTTGTCAATATCACGGGTACATCTAAGAAGATAGCCAAATCAATATTAGAAGCTTGTAATGGGAACTTAGAGATGGCTATCGAGATGCATCTTGATTCGGACTCCTCAACTCAAGCTGGTCCGAGCTCTGCGGATGTTGGTGCAACCTCTGCAGCGTGAGTCTGACTATCACTTTGTGATTGTCATATTATCGGCTGCTTCAATTTTACAGCACATCAAGACTATGCTTAAGAGAACTCGATCGCTGCATTTGGCTATAATATCACAAGCTAAGAAATCATCAAGTATCGTTCGAAGTATAGTAATCATTGAATCTTTTACAGATAATCACACAGCTTATCAATATCATGTATGTGTTATGTCAATTGGTGCACCGTTGTCATGTATGACAATTAATCAAGTCCCTTCAGTATAAACGTTCGTTATGATGGTTATTGGTTAGTGAGTCGGTGTTTTTTATTTCAACTTGCCAAATTAAATATTAGATGACTGAGAAATCCCAGTTAAAGTACACCCGAGTTATAAGTGTTTATTGTGAAAACTACAATTTCCTCAAATCTGATTCATTTCATTGGCTCATTCAACGCTCTTTTTTCCTTAATCTGACAGCAAAATTATTTATCAGAAAATATCCTTAGCCAAATTCTGTTATTGGATAGTTGAATAAACCAATTGTCACAACCCAAGTGCCAGACTCTCTGATCAATCAGCAACAAGAGAAAAAATGAAAAAAAATAAAGGTCATTATTACATTAAAAATCATTTCAATTACAATCAGTTTATACTAAAATAAACTGTGCCACAACAAAACAAACCAGTTAAACAACAAAAGACAAATAAAATTTTTAAGTTAGTCTGGTCATAAAACTGTTCTGGTTGTTTAAGCACTTCCAGGCACTTCATCATGTAAGAATGCTACATGTGTTCACATGCATTAGTGGGATTGAATTGATTAGAACAACAACAATTCTAAATGTTTAGATTTTTCTTTCAGTAATTGTTTTTTAAATTGATTCTATTTATTTATTATGAGATAATATTTTTGACAGCAATTCTGAAGATAATGTTCGAGCTCCTATTCCTCAGACAAGAGGTATACTCGTGGAGGAACCTTATCACAGTAAGTTATTTACGACAAAAGGAGTTTCATAGCTGTTGTGTGTACTGTTGTAAATACTGCATTCTAATTCCAATTCTAAATGTTACTCAGTAAAGTTGTGCACGTATGAACTGAGGTGGTGTGATAAATAAATAAGTAAATAAATAGATAGAATAAATAAATAGATAAGGGCCGACCATTAGAAAAGTGATGGGGGGGGGGGGGGGATGTGGGCCATTTTCCGGATGCTTGAACTTTTTTTCTGCTCCATCGGGTTTGCAGGAATTTTTTTCCCACAGCAATTGCTCTGCAGGAATTTTTTTTCGCGACATTTTTTCCCCTTTACCACTCTATCAATTGAGTTGCATGACAAGATTTTTTAGATTTCAGAATGCGCGAATTTTGGGGGGGGGGGCAAAATCACCCGCAGGAATTTTTTTTTCCAAATTTCCTTTGCACGAATTTTTTTTTTGCATTTTCCCCACCCCCAAATCACTTTTCTACTGGTCAGCCCCTAAATAAATATGTATCTAAATAAAAGATAAGTAAGTAAATAAAAATAACAATAATTAATAACAATAAATAAGTAAATAAATAAAAATAAGTAAATTATTTAATTAACTATTTAATTAATTAGTGTATGTAAAAGGACTACATGCTGTCAAATTTAGAAATAATTAGATGAGAAAATTTCCAAGGACAGCAAAATTGGACGAGGCCATAGCTGGCCGAGTCCTATTTTACAGTTAGAGGATTTTAGTGGTTTTACTGGGTTGGTCATAAGTAAATTGTATTCTAAAATACAGATTCACCATCTCCATGCATTTTGACTGCTCCCTAATTTACACTTTCTGTGTTTGTTTTGTTGTACATTGTAATGTTTGGTAGTTTATAGTAAAATATGGGTTTTTAAACAAAGGTTGATGTAGTATATTTTTACCTGTGAAGTTTTGGTAAAGCTGGCATTTTGAGTGCTAGCCCTTTGTCAGAGCAGACTGAGGTATTGTGAGGAAGCCAGGGTGAGAGATCAGCTAGTAGTTTTGCACCATAATACAGGGTACGTTATAAGTAAATTGTATTCTAAAATACAGATTCACCATCTCCATGTTTTATAGACTTCCATGGTAGACGCAGGACATCAAAATCTGTATTTGATGGTTTCAGAGATTTCCAGGCTGAAGCAAGTGAGTATAACAAGTCATACAGTACCATATATACTATATAAAGGTGCTGGGCCATTAATTGGAAAGTTTAGAGCTTCTATGTCCACTTATACTAAATTCTATCTGAGACTGTATACAAATTTTTCTTCTTCAACTGTGTCTGGGACTACATATTTACCACAACTGTCAATCTCAATAAAATTATGTGGCTACAACAGTGTTAACAAGTCCAGAGTTCTAGCTGAAATCTTACTTTTTTAGCTAAACAATTTTCCTGAAAATAGCTTAAACATGTGTAATGATATTAGTTTACAGAAAAGATGATTATATCTATGGTTGTAGTTGTTATTTGTATTTGGATTATTAAATATTATTATTTATGCTGGACAGTGCAACAGGAAATGGAGGCAAGCAGTGAAAGTGGAAGGATGAGGAGCAGACCTGGAGCCACCAAGAAGAGGAAAACACTGCAGGATCTCTTCAGACCACCCATAGACCTGCTGCACAAGGGAACTTTTGAAACAGTGAGTGAGGTTAAGTGTTGGATTTTTTGAAGTGAGCCTTTAAGGCAGTTTATATGTTTAAAGTACTTAGGAACTACAGTGTCAAGATTAGTTTTAGCAAATAAATTCACTATCTAAGAGACTGCCCTAAAGAACAGCTAGCACCAGATGTGAGCACTATGTTCAGTATACTGTGTGAAGATCTGCCCGATACTAGAATACACATCACCAGTATGGGGAGGATTTCCAGATTACCTTGCAAATTAAATCCAGGAAGTCTAGAACAGAAGTCTTGACATCATATGCACCCTCAGGAACATACTTACAGCACTTGAACAGAGGAATTGGAATTGCAGTGGATTCTAGCAGACGAGAAACACTGGAATAATTCCTTCATCAAACACCTAAGCTCAGGTCTTGCTAAATTGTCTACAGTGCCATTCCTTAGGACAACCAGACACTTAAACTCTTTTTTACCTAGCTAGCCACATTTTAACTGTCAATTGTATTTAATTCAACTTGCTCTCTAAAACACTACTATATTTTATATTGTGATATGTTGGCTAAAGACTAAAATAGAGCAACACAAACACTCACAATCACAGTAAGGACTTACTTTATTAACAGCTCTGAGCTGGGCTGTTCGAACTGAACTACAAGCTACAAGAAACCCTTTATTTATACAACATGTGTTACTGTAAATAGAGCTAAAAACTACACCTAAACTACGTAAATACTAGGGCTTGGTTCTTCCAGAAGATGCATTACATTGCAAGGAAATACGTAAGTGTTCGGAGTACACACCTAAATTACGACAGTCTGATATCCTATACTCTAGTACTTTGAGCTCACATGGCACGCGTGTGAGTTACAGACTTGTTCCGTTACAATATTTTATTACAAGTATATTAAGTAAATTATTGTAGTTCCTATTAATACAAACATGTAAAACCATCTTATAAATTTTTAAAAGATGGAGAATAAAGTGTATTTGTTCAACACAAGTAAAAGACTCTACCCACTGCTGTTTTGTAGGGAAAGACAACTGGTCAGCAGCTAAACAAGTGGCTGATGGTCAACGTTCAGGACATCAAGGAGTTCAAGTGTCAGCAGTTGAATAGAGATGTGTGGAGTAACGAGGCTGTGCGCAACATTGTTCAGGAACACTTTGTACTGTGGCAGGTTTGTAAGATATGTTAGTATAAGCTGTTAAATATTATGTTAAAAAAGAAATCTTTTCCTGAGCCAATTGGCTTATAATACTGGAACTTATCATTCTTCAGTGGAATGACATTCCATTGTTCCTTCTGGACAGGATACTTATCTACTGCAGAAGTTGGTTCTCACGTATACGGCTGAGTCAACTGGAGCAAGTTGAATAAATGCCTTGTTTGAGGGCGCAACACAGGTGTTATGGGCCAGGGTTTGAACTGAGATTGAATCATTGAATAAGGAGAAATTAGAAGGCCGCTTTTTGCTGCTCTAGGAAGAGGAATTAAAATTTTTCTGTTTGGCCGCTTTTGAAAGGGTTGAGATATTGACCGTAGAGGAAGTAAAAGGGGCATGTTTGTGCCAGCCTTGACTGTGGATGAACTGAAGGGGATGAAGCAATGATTGTCAACTGAGGTGGTGTAGTGAACAGGGCGTGTTATTGACTGTGGGAGAAATAAAGGTTTTTGTCTGAGCCTCATCTTTTCTCTGCACAGAGAGCCATCAAGATTGGTAATTGAAGAACATTGTGTTCAGTTAGGACATTTAAAACTGCAGAACTTTATATGATGAACAAAACAATATGACCCCTCTGAACAACATTTAGCTACACCTTGCATTGTATGCGAACATCTACCTATTAAAACACAGCCAGAAAAGTTGAAAACACAATTTAGTCATTATAACATATGACCTCATTTTTGCACGTTTTGTTATTGTTATCCAGGTCTACAGAGACAGTGATGAAGGAGATAGATATAGTCAGTTCTACCATGTAGCATCCTTTCCCTATATTGCAATCTTGGACCCAAGAACAGGTACTAGAACAACAAATTAAAAAACAATAAAAAGGGCCAAAGTGATGTATTGTAAGTTAAAAATTTGACAAATATTTTTGTCACATTGGCCATCTTCAGGATTTGAATTTCAGATGACAACCAGCTGTGATGAAAATGTTTGGCTTATTAAGCTTATAAAACAACTCTGACATTGTAAGTTTTAGTTTAGCCTTTTAAATTTTAATAAAAAGGGTCACAAGTTGCATTTCTTACTGACAGTTCCACATTGCAGAAAGACCATCATATTATAGTACTTAAGAGTTTTAAGTAGAAAGCTCTTGTTTGAGTTTGTTCAAATATTTAGGACTAACTTAAAGGGTTTTGAAGCAAAGCTAGTGCCACAAACTAGAGTGTTGAATCTTTGGTAGCAAAATTTCACTTCTGCCAGTTAAATATGCACCTTACTTTGTTTTTCAAGACTGTGTACAGCCTTCAGTTTAAGTACACAAACTGAGAGTAGTTTGTTGTGTGTGTGTGCAATTTTGTGTACCTCTGAAAATGCATAAGATGGCAGGTCAAAAGTGGGATTTCAAGATCGATTCTAAAACATCTTCTAGATGCATTAACTAATTGGCTGAAGGTTTTGCAAACAAAAGATGTGTTCTTATTACCAGTCGCGGGGAATCAAACTGTTTTCAGATTATCTCCAAGTATCTTCTAAGGTTATAATTGTTTCAGCAATAATTGCTCTAAAAGTTAAGTATTTGTTCAGGTACCGTACGGTATTTAATTTACAGCATTTCAAGCACAAGTCTTTTATTCTCACAGGAGAGAAAATGGTTGAGTGGGGTCATGTTGATGCTCAGTCATTTTGTGAAAATGGTAAGATTCCTTTTGGAGACCTGCAGCTATAAATCCAAAAATTTTTCAGTTCAAACCTTTAATATACGGGTACCTTCTATCTCACCAAAACCTGGTATTTGCCCTATTACATAAATGTTGCAAAATTCTCCTTGACCACACACAATAATCAACATGTTTTGAAATTTCTTTACTTAAGCATATTAAATGTTTTTGTACAAGAACTGGGTAGTGTTCAAATGGCTCCATTATTGCACTTAAATATGGTCAATTTTGTTGCATTTATGTTATACCTTTCCGGGATCGTGCAGCAGGGGTAGCTAGAGGTCTTTGGCCGCCCCGATAATTTTTCCAGACATTTCTGAAATAATTGTATTTTTGATAAAAAGTTCAATAAAAGCAAAACCCAGTTACAATGTAATCAATTTCCAATAATAAAACGTAACTGGTGAGATTGAGAATTTAGCAATGCCGGCCGAACCATACCGTGACATTGCTGAAGAAGTTGTAGAAATATTTGTTAAATGTGCACATATGATACAGTTACGTTCGCATGGCCGTAAAGCCTAATAGGTTAGACTTTTACTTGTTAGTCTCATATTTATTTTGTGCAAAATGTAAAAACAAACGGCGAAAAATCTCAAAAGTTGGGTGCCTTTTTACTAATGATTAATAAAATTGAAGCAATTACATGAATTTCAGAGGTTCTAAATTTTAAAAATATTCTGAGGAAGTTTGCCTCTGCACCCTT
Source organism: Umimayanthus nakama (assembly GCA_027574985.1). Lineage (NCBI taxonomy): Eukaryota > Metazoa > Cnidaria > Anthozoa > Zoantharia > Parazoanthidae > Umimayanthus > Umimayanthus nakama. The sequence continues at coordinate 202 of JAOBRG010132437.1, read as the reverse complement.
CCAACCCCCTCCCCCCCAAAGCCCCCCCTGTCAATGCTTACGCCTGTGGCGCTCGTAACTCACACTACATGCTAGGTAGCAGTCGCAATCCAAATCAAAGGTATCCTCTGGATGCTCGTGGAGTTTTATACTTGTCAAGGAAATGCAAACGTACGAACTTTAATATCGAGAACGTCTAAGAATTGACTCAATATTTCTCAGC